>JACCGJ010000580.1:4594-21265 GCA_013407085.1 Atriophallophorus winterbourni | reverse complement strand
ACCAAACGTAATAAATCTCATGAGCCCAAAAAGACGTCTAAAGCTGCCATAATTTGCGGTAAACCCCGATGCTCAGCGTCCGTCCTCAAAGGATTACAGTGTAGCATCTGTTCTTTCTGGTTTTATTCTGGTTGCTTGGGTTCGACGTCTGCTCTTTTCACTAACCACCTAATACAGGCAAGTGAGCTTTGGCATTGCGAAGTTTGTTCATAATCCCAACTGTCTGTTGTCTGCTAACGTTAGCTCAACAGTCGAAGCAAGCAGCAAAAGGCATACGGGGTAGTCTACTTGCTTGGATAAAGGCCCTCCTTACAACTGTCTGTTGTCTGCTAACGTCAGCTCAACAGTCGAAGAAAATATCATCTCTCGGAAGTTGCCTGTATCAGTTAGAAAGAGAAAATGTTTTTCCATGTAGTGGTCAACAGTGCGAGTTAAAAATGGGTTGTTGTTCATCGAGTTCCGACGTCAAAGCTTACTTTTGCGTCAATAATCAATAGTATATTTTGGTACAAAAGCTATGAGCTTAAAATAGAACCACAGGATAGTCAGCACAGGGGGTCTGGTGGAGTCCATGAAATTGGGTTTCGGTTACCAAAGTTCCGTAAATGGTGGGGTCAGAGGAAGCACAGGGTAGTCAATACAGGGAAGGATGGATTGGCGTAAATTCGTATGTAGGTCTAGAAAAGAGAAAAAGGGTGCAGCATCGGGAACGAAAAGAAATATGCGAAGTTAAATTCAAATTTTCTGAGAAAGATATAGGTAAGAGTCAAGGCGTTCGTTAAAATAGCAAGGAAAGGAGTGGTTACAATAAAAGACGGTAGATCATTCGAGGCAGAAGGAGTGCGGACTAAGAAAAAGAATTTTCGGCAGTTTAGCCGACTTGGTAGATAGGTAAGATTTAAGACATGTCCACGGGTTCCGGAACTAGGGGCCATCGAAAGCAGTCTGAAGCACGGCTGTTCAGCATTCTTGAGAATCCGGAAAACCAAAATCAGATCCCCTCAGATGGACAGGTAATTTATGGGGAACAAATTAAGTGCCTTCAGGCGATCTTCATAGTTCATCGAACTAAGCCCTTTGACGATTTTGTTCAATCTCCGTTGAGTTTGTTCCAGGACGTGAATATCGCACTTTAACCACGGGGACCAGACGGACACGGCGTATTCTAGGTGAGATCTGACGTACGCGTGAAGAAGTGAGGGGAAAAGGCTGCGGTCGAAAGAACCAAAGACTCGTCTTAGAAGGCCTACGTTTCGATTCACGACTAATGAAGCGTATGAACAGTGAGCAGAGCACCCGAGGTCACTTTAACCCTTTCAGGACGGATGTAACCTTTTGGTTACATGAACTTCGCAAGTCATTTTAACCTAATTCTAACTGGATTTTCTGAATTTTGTTTGCACGGTGGCATACAGAATTTTGTCAACTGCAGGATGGTTTTCTTCTTTGTTCGCAATCATCATGGGCTTGTCCAGTGAAATAGAAAGTATGTGCTGGTACGGGTTTCGAACGTATCCTGACAATTCGCAGTTTTGTGAGCCGAATAAAAATCGTGTGAAAGTCTCAGTTATTATAAATTTTGTTCCAGTATAAACTTAGTCATGCCTACAAAGACATTATGTAAAAAAATTGGAATAAATCAGAAAATCTTCGAAATGCATTGCGTTTAAATATATGTAACCTTTATGTTACATCCGGCAGAAGTCACCAAAATCGTACAGGCCTGTTGGAAGTGTCTCACGACCGTGTAGCGCTCATTGTTTCCATGGCAGATCGCACGATCGATAACTGCGGACACTTACTCATATGCCCACGACACAGATCTCCTCTGATAGGCATCCATGGTGACCTAACTGGTATAATCAAAGTTCCTAGTTATCGAACTTACTGGAAAAAACGCTTAAGCCTCAAAGCAGTTTGGAGTAATATGAGTCCCGAGCGTGTTAAATGCAAGATTATGTTATTTGCAGACGATATAAAGCTTTGGAGAAGCATACGTACAAATGATGACTGTGAAACTTTGCAGAAGGATCTAAACACATTGCACGATTGGTCTTTGAGAAACAAACTACCATTCAACTTCGAAAAGTGCAAGGTGTTAAACATTGGAAAGACTGTTAATTACAACTACACTCTTGGGTCCCACCAACTCGTCTGGACAACTGAAGAGAAGGATTTGGGTGTTTGGACCAGTTCAAGTCTGAAGACTTCACTGCAGTGCAAAGCGGCATACAAAAAGGCGTCACAAGTATTGGCGTTATTGAGACGAATTTTCGGCAGATTCTCCAATCAGTCGGTGCCCCGTATCATGAACACCTATCTGAAACCAGCGATGGAGTACGCTGTTCAGGCTTGGTCACCCTGGCTTCAGAAAGACATCAATCTTCTGCAGCGTATTTACCACCGAACCACAAAACTTGTACCCGGACTAGCTGCTAAACCATATGAAGAACGTTTGAGGAGTCTCAATCTTTTCGACTTTCGCTGTCGTCGACTAAGAGGTGACCTCATACTGATGTACAATACTATGCACGTCCCTAACCATCCCTTGTCCAAACTTTTCACACGCTCGCCACCCCGTGCCAGTCGGAAACACGAACTTTCAGTGCTTATTCCCACTTCAAGACTGAACTGTCGAAGATATTCGTATGCTGTACGTGTAAGTTTCACATGGACCACCCTCCCCTCCACTGTTACACACTCAGCCAACCTGGATATTTTTAAAGCTAATTTGGACAAACACTTGAGAGACAACCCAAACTTTGATACGATTTACACTACATGAGTTTTCCTGTTCTTCTTTTTTATTGTATATACCTCATAACTCCATCCTATGGTTATTGTTAAGCTAAATGCTTTTTAGACCATTACAACTTTGAATCACTTTGAATCACTTTGAGTCGAGACAGATATGAGGAGATAAAGCGCTCTCTTCACTTTAATGATAACATTTTGCAGAAGGATGATGGCAACAAAGATGACAATTCGACCAATTATGGATTCCATCAAATCGAACTGTCAGAAACTTCCACAAGAAGAACATCAAGCCGTGGATGAACAAATCATTCCTACCAAAGCGCATATCTCCTTAAAACAATACAACCCAAGAAAGCCACACAAATGGGGGTATAAAGTCATATCTAGAGCAGGATCGAGTGGCCTTATGACTCGGAGATTTATACGGGGAAGGATCGGAAGAAGAAAGATGTCGAAGTTGGAGTGTCATCAGTCTACGCACCTCGGCTTGCTGAAGGTATACCCAGGCACAAGAACTACTAGTTATTTTATGATAACTGGTTCTATTCATTGGGCTTATCAAGGAAGCTACGGGAATCTGGAATTCTCAATGTGTCTACCGTCAGGGTGAACAGGCTGAAAAGATGTATACTGAAGATTGATAAACTGCTACAAAAAGATGGGAGAGGAAGTTACGACTTCAGATTTGAAATTAATAGTAATATAATAGCTGCGAAGTGGTTTGACAACAAACCAATTCACCTACTTTCTACATATGCGGGAATAGAACCGGCTAATACATTGATGAGATGGGAACGAAAACAGAAGTCATATGTAGAATTTGGTAGACCTTTCGTTGTAAAAGAATATAACAAATTCATGGGGGGAGTCGATTTGTGCAATAAGTCAATCGAACATTATCGTACCGATTTCAAGTCGAAGAAATGGTACATGAGGATTTTTTCTGTGTAAAAGGATTGACTAAAGTGAGGTGTCAAAAATGCGATGTAGCTCTGTGTCTTACATACGACAAATCATGTTATAGAGGCTATCACACAAAAGTACAATGCAGTGCCATAAGGAAATGACGCCTGAAAACTGATGACTTCTGCCGGATGTAACCAATTGGTTACACTTTGTTATTTTCTCAATTATGTGAATATTACAAACTTTTTATATTATTTGTGTTATTTCACCCCTGGGCAACTCGTTTCCGAAGAAAAAATATTTTATTTCGGGTTAGAAAATAATTCAGGCATGAAAGGGTTAAACCAGTATACCGAGGTCTTTCTCTTGCATACTTACCAAAATTTCGGTGCCCACTAGTTGATACCTAGGTTCACCGGGGTGGCGAATGCGGAGAGATCGGCATTTTCGTGGATTGAAAGGTAGCTGGTTCATAGTTGCCCAACTATTAAGTGAGTTGAGGTCCATCTGCAATTCGTCACGGTCATTTGGGAAAGAGAGGATTCGCCAGACTTTGAGATCATCTGCGAACATTAAAAATGGTGAGTTCACACATGCACCAATGTCGTTGATTAACATCAAGAACAAGCGCGGGCCGCGTACAGAACCTTTGGATAAGCCACATTTTATTGAAAAAGAATCAGAAAGTGATTGTCTGACGCGAACGTGGAGTGTTCTGGCGCGGAGAAATTCGACTATCCAAGACAAAAGTGGGTTACCGATTCCAAGAAGAGCAAGCTATTGTAGTAAAATAGCGTGGTTTACGCTATCAAAAGCTTTGGAGAAATCCAGGTAGATTACATCAACACCGCTTTGTTCCAGCTTTGGTCCAGCTGACCGGTCTGTAGTTACCAACAGTTGACCTGCAACCACCCTTGTGTATTGGCACGACTATGGCTTCCCTTCACTTATTGGGAACAATTCGATTGGACATGCAACATGCATAACCCTTTCACCTTTCGGTGATGAGACATCTCCCATCTTCCATTCACAGTTACACGCCTGTGTTACTTACGAATCAATCCTGGTATTGGTGGGTGTTTTCAAGCACACCTCTGAAAGAATCTGGGCACTCGTTTCGACTTGATCGACTATCGCCCTGTGATACTGATACTGATACTGAACTCCTAGTTGCAGGCATGAATTAAAGAGCTGGCAAAACGGTTTGGCAAGCACTGAGGCAAGATTTTTTAGATAAATAAATAGATAAATAAATATATTTTATTCTTGGAAATCCAAGCATGTTAAACAGATCATACATTTCCAAAAGCTTTGTACAATCATTTATTAGTATGTACATTTTGCAAAACAACTTTTTCAGGTCAGTTTCAGCTTTCATATATAAAGGTAACGTATTTTAAAGTTAAACAATGTTATACTTGTATGCCAACTGTTATATAGGGTTCGTACAACGAACCACGATGTTCAGACACAGAATCACAAAGTGATTCTTGGTCAAAGCACTCAAGGCGCTTGTGGATGACCACAGTAATGTGTTGCTCACATCCCCATCCCTTACACACCACTACCGGTTTCTGGCTGTTTGCCGTCGTCAGGTGGAGACAGTAAGATCAGGTTCAGTGAGCCTTGAAACAGTGGATTAAGGTAAACAAGGTTATACTTGTATGCCGACTGTTATATAGGTGTGTAAGGGATGGGGATGTGAGCAACACATTACTTTGGTATTTTAAGTTGTTTTTCAGGTAATCGGTGCGTGATCTGATATAGTACGAAAACACATGTATTGCAAGAAAAAGTCTAGAATGTTTTCGGCAACAGTGATGATCAACGGATAAGGTCCATCTAAGATGCGCGAAGAATCTCTATTGTTGATGTTCCAAACGTTTTCATTTTGATTGTTTTCAATAAATTGATCTTTCCTGAACATGAACCGTTTTCTTGTGCGCTAGGCGAAGGTGATTTATTCCACTAGTTTGAGGTCTGGGACCAGGTTCATTTTGGTGCGGATTGAGAATTTATAAAGCGATAGTGAGACCTCATCTCGAGTATTGCGTTCAAGCTTGGTCGCCTTACTTGGAAAAGGACATTGCCACGCTTGAACGTGTTCTGCGCCTAGCTACTCGTATGATTAAAGGGCAATCTGGGAAGTCGTATGAACAACGACTGTTGAGTCTAGATCTCTTCGCTAAAAAGAAGGCGACTACGTGGGGATCTGATCGAGACCTTTAAAATTGTTAGAGGCTTTAGTTCTATTGATCCGGCTGATATGTTTGCTCTCGCGCCAGTAGTAGGTACTCGAGGCCACTCACTAAAACTGGCAAAGCAATATGTCAGGTCTAATGCACGTAAGCACTTCTTTAGCGAAAGGGTGTGAATCATTGGAACTGTCTGTCCGAAGAGGTAGTTTGTTCTACTTCAGTAACATGCTTCAAATATAGACTAGACTCGATCTGGCGCTCTGTGTTTCCCAATTTTTATCCCTAATTTTATAGTTGTTCTTCAATTTGTCGTTGGAACGCACTAATGTCTCTCCTCACCTATTGGGTAAGGGTAGTTTTTCTGTTGCATTCCAGCCATAGTCACGTAATGATAAGCTTCGAAGCGATATTGCGTTTTCGCAAACCTTTCTCGCGTCCTAGACGCAATTTTAGGCGTGTAGACTGGGGTTTACTCTTGCAGACTTCAAAATCTTCCCTTCAGTTATCTAGCGATTCAAATGTAAATGAAAACTGGGATAGAATTTCTAAGTATCTAAACGAGTTACAAGACAAGCACGCTCCGCTGCAGTGTGTGAGAAGGCATCGAAGGCCACCCTGGTGGTCTCCTTGAGTCCGTAGGTCTACCCGTAAACGGGATCGTCTCTGGCGGCAATATAAGCTATCCCTTACTTCTTGTTCTTGGGCCCGCTACAAAACCGCTCGGAATGCCTGTGTTAAATTAAAACGTGTGCTCAAACAGGATTTTGAGTTATCTCTAGCTAGGGATGCTAAATCCAACCCGAAAAGGTTTTATAGCTACGCACAGTCAAAAGGAAAAACTAGGGAAAACATGGGGGATTTGAAACTGGGGGACGGAAAAGTTGCTGATACCAATCTGTCTAAGGCGACTGCCTTCTCAGTGTTTTTCAGTAGCGTTCAACGACGGGATAATTCTTCAAACGCACCGTCAGGTCAGCTTAACCTGACACTTGGTGTCCATGTATTAGATGAGTTGTCCTTCAATGAGGCTGAGCTGTTTGACGCACTTATCCATGTTCGGGTCAACAAATCTGAGGGACCGGACGGCATCTACTCAATTATGATTAAAGTTCTTGCCTCAGTACTTGCCGAACCGTTTTACCAGCTCTTTAATTCATGCCTGCAACTAGGAGTTGTTCCCAGTAAGTGGAGGAAAGCCATGGTCGTGCCAATACACAAGGGTGGTTGCAAGTCAACTGTTGGTAACTATAGACCGGTGTGCACGGATGTGCCATCGTGCAGCATTTCTGTGCTGTGCGGCTAACATCGTGCTAAATTGATTGGCCAACGGTAGTGAGCTGCATGCGAGTACACGCTGGAGTCTCGCTACCATTTATATTTCCCCCTCATATCTGTCTAGGCCTGGGCAACCTGACAGTATCTTAGCCCACGTGCAGTCTCTGACTGTGTGGCACTTTGCCTGGATCAGGCTTGTGCTTTCATACCATAGACCGGTCGGCCTGACCAGCACCGTCTCGAAAGTAATGGAAAAACTGCTGCGTGATAAAATCTGTCAGCATCTTTGTCAGCATTCTCTGTTGAGTGTAACTCAGCATGGATTTCTTAAGGGTAGATCCTGCCTGACTAACCTCCTTAGCTTTTTCAATACTGCCACTGAAAGATTGAATGAAGGGAAGCCTGTCGAAGCCCTCTAGCTAGACTTCAGCAAGGCTTTCGATTCCGTAAATCACCGCCTTCTAGAGATTAAGCTTGCAGCAAAAGGCATACGGGGTAGTCTACTTGCTTGGATAAAGGCCTTCCTTGCAGGTAGGACATCCCGAGTGAGAGTAGAATGTACGCTGTCATATCAAACCGACGTGATCAGTGGTGTACCCCAAGGATCGGTACTTGGTCCTCTTCTATTCCTGATTTTCATCGATGACTTGTCCTCTGAATTGAAGTGCCCATGCTTCATTTTCGCGGATGATGTGAAATTCATCGGATCAACGGATGACGAGACCTTGATGCACGACCTTGAGCGGGTCATAAACTGGTCATACCAGTGGGATCTCCCACTGAACCTAAATAAGAGCCAACTCTTGTCAACACTGGTTGATAAGATTTCGGTCCAGTTGGCGGGGAATTCCCTCAGTGTTAACGCCACATAGTGTGTTAAGGATTTGGGTGTACTGGTTAGGGCTGACTTCAAATGGGAGGACCAATGTGCCGCTGCGGCTCAGCGTGCACGCAAGGTACATCTTCGGCTGAAATCAGTGCTGTCGAGCAGAAGACCCGATGTATTCCTGCCACTGTACAAGGCATTAGTTCGGCCGCATCTCGAATACTGTGTTCAGGAGTGGTGTCATCACTACAAAAAGGACATCCTTCCACTTGAATGCGTACAGTGCCTCGCAACTCGCATGATTGTAGGTCAGCGAGGGGAACCGTACGCGGCGCACCTAATGTCTTTCGACATTTTCTCCCTTAGGCGCCGTCGTTTAAGAGGTGACTTAATAGAAACCTTTAAGATCTTGAAGGGTTTGAGTGGCGTGCAAATGAACGACTTCTTTGACCGCATATTTTTTGCCAAATCCGAAAAACTTATATCAACATGCTAATGCAAAACGAAAAGTACAAAACGATATTCCTCAAATCAATTAACCACCACAGCGAAAGAGACAGCTGATGCTTTACGGTCTCAATTCTCTCCGATTTTCAGCACCATGTATGTCAATACGCTACTTCCTAATCTAGATTCTTCTCCTGAACTCCCTTCAATGTTGTTTACCCCCTCTTTTGCTTTGTCGAAAACGGTTACATCTGAGTCAGTATTCATCTCCGGGTTCTGACAACATTCTTCCAAAACCACTCTCAGTAGTTCTCCGTTTCCTCAATGAACCCCTTGCCGTATTTTTTAAGCACTCGCTGGACCCGCTCTCGTTCCACAGGAATGGAAGTCTTGTATGATATCCCCTGTTTTCAAAGGTGATACCCACTCGTATCCTGCCAGTTATCGCCCAATTTCACTCCTCTCAGTCATTTTTAATGCTATAGAAAAACGTATTACTGATCAGCTTATTAAACACTTTAAAAATCCTGGTTTAATACGGACTCTGCACATGGACAAACTGCTTATTCCGCTTGCCTGCTTTCCCTTTTTCACGCGCCTTCTTATCTGCTTTTCCTGCTTCATATTGCTTGGCACTTTGTCTGGATCCAGACTTGTGCTTCATGATGATGATGACAAGCAGCTCCAATCAGTCGGCCGCGAAAAAGACCCGAGTGCTTTGATGCTTTTTGATTTGGGATGCTCTGCTGGAACACTTCGTGCAGCCACTAAAGTTAATGGAAACGTTGACCTGCTTCGGCGAGTATTCAATTCGTTTGATATAATCTTTTCTCGTTTGCTCGAAGCATATGTTCAACCGCATCTAGAGTATGCAGTTCAAGCATGATCGCCTTGCCATCGTAAAGAAATTAGTCTTCTAGAATCACCCCAACGTAGAACCTCAGTTTGTCAAGGGTCTAAAATTTATACGCTACAACGATCGACTGCGTACCTGCAACTTATTCTCAGTGCACTACCGTACCGCCAGAGGAGCTTTCATTCTAGCATACCGAATGTTTACCGAACCGCTTCACCGTTGCAAATCAATATTGCCGGTGTCTCACTCAAATCAAAACCGCAGTCACCGCCTCAAAATTGCACATTAACAGATTAAATTGGATTTTCGCCGTTTCTTTTTCTCCCTTCGAATTTCCAATCTCTGGAATTCTCTTCCTACTGTTATCGTAGACGCACCATCATTTACTTTGCTACTTTGTGTAACTATCTCCTCATGGAGGATGAGTCGGCTTCAATGAAGATTCCTGGGAATTTGAATACAAAGCGGCGTCCCCAGCACCACTCGGCGTTTGTTCGAGTCAGCTTCTCTAGCCTTTGCACAACCAAGTGCGACCTGCAAGGCAGCAGGGAGTTGACAGAAAGAGGTGTAGGCAACCGGGTAGTATCATGCCTACGTTCAATGATGCCGATGACAACGATTTGTACCCCCTTCTCGCTTTGTACATCTCATTGTTTATGTTGAACGGCACTATATCTGTACCAGATTGTGCAAATATAATAATAATATGATGGTGTGCACCAACTAACCGCTGCAGATTTTTCCTCATGGTTTTCTCCCGAAGCCTTTTCCGTGATCGGGTATCCCGCAAGGCAGCGGAGGTTGAAAATCAGGGTTTTCCTTCCCTTAGATGACATGCACTCCCAGGCTAACGAGCTACATCTACCCGAAGCAAACTGGTTTTCGGGCGCCAGTCACTCGCCCTCGCCCCTTCTCCTGATGGTAGAAGGAGTTCCGCCGGGCTCGGGGAGCCACTCGTGCAGGCCAGAAGCTGGACTTGGTTGTCATAGGCTATTTGAGACGCGCGCCATATGGGAGCATTTTATAAACAGTGGGAGCTTATCCCCACTGCTACCCTCGGCTATGACAACCTTTGGAACCTGCCTTTAAGCATCGTCTGGACACTCAGTTACATTTTCTCAACTTCTCGGCATGATTAAATGTTTCTCTTTCTTTCTCTATCTAACAAATTTTCCAAGTTTCACCGGAGAAAGTGGTGGGTCGTAATGCGTTAGCTCGTGTTCTTCATATCCAGAAGCCACAGATGTCCAGTGATGGTGTAGTCCATACGCGATTCAGGTTGACTATAAGGCCTTCTAGCCACTCATATCCGACCCAATGTTGAAAATATCCTGCGGTTATCTTTAAGAATGTAAGCTTTTTCTACTGCAATAAACTCTTGTTCTATTGTTAGTGCTGTTTGAATTCTTTAAACGCCTGTACTAATCGAAACAAATGTAAATTTGGTTAAACCCATACTCATGAACAAAGATTCTCATTATATGCGTTTTCATTACACTCCTCACAAATTTTTCGTTCATGGTCATGTGTTCAACCCCATATGGTATGGTATGGTATGGTATGGTATTAAAACACAAGCCTGATCCAGGCAAAGTGCCGCACAGTTAGAGACTGCACGTGGGCGAAGATCATCATCATCATCATGAAGCACAAGTCTGGAGCCAGACAAAATGCCAAGCAATATGAAGCAGGAAAAGCAGATAAGCAAGCGCGTGGAGAAGGGAACGCAGGCAAGCGGAATACACAAAAGCAAATGCACAAAAAGCAGCTTGTTTTTGTAGTTTCACTGCATGCGATTTTATGGGTTTTTTTTAATCATTTTTATATAAAATAATACCGGATAAAAATTATGACACATTAAAATACACTGGCGCTACTGACTTCGGTTTGTAGCCATATCGCGTAAGGTTTCCAGTCAACTATTAGGTGGAGCTTTAGGACCCCACCCAGGCAAACGAATACGCCCAACTGAGCCTAGCGCTACGGTGAGTTTCTTCATCCCAACGCGCCACGTCATGCACGGGACACCCGATCTTTTCTGTCAGGCTCTGCGAATAAGGCGCGGTACGGTAAACGGTGAGTAGGCATTTTTAAAACATGTCCCAACCATCGCTAGCGAGCAAGCATCAGCATTTTTCTCCGTCCGTGGCCACCTGGTCCTAACACCCGCTTGCAGACATCTATTGTTGTAACACGATGCTGCCACCGAATGCGAGCAATTCTACGCAGGTAACGGGTGAAGATACTGTCAAGTAGCTCAGACCTAGACAGATATGAGGAAGAAAAAAGAACAGAAAATGGTAGTGAGACTCCATCCTGTTTCAGCATGTATCTCACTACCTCTGGCCAATCTATTTAGCTCGGTGTTAGCCACACAGCACAAAGTACTGCACGATTGCACGATAGAAAAAATAGACACTATCACTGTAATTTTTTGGTATACAACCATCAGGTCACATAAGGTGGATTTTATCCTTATAGGAGGAGTTTCAATACTCCTACATCATGGTATTGAATTTCAGTTCAGTTTACACGTGCGAATTAAAAGTAAGGAGGTGAATATGCAAAAAAAGATTAAAGAGTAAGGCCAGCATTAACTTGTTTCCGCTTACCCACCCCACTGTATGCAGCAGGTAAGGCGACCCGATTTATCGTGCTTTACAAATAATCATGCGTACAAAGTACAGATTGTGAATGTCTGCAAATTGCTATCTACGCCAGCCAATTCCGGATCATTCATAATGTTTCGAAATTAGTTAACACAAATTGAAACTGACACACCAAGGATTAGTAATCTGTGAGTCGTTGAGAGTCTTGGGAATTTAGATACAAAGCGTCGTCTCCAGCACCACTCGGCGTTTGTTCGAGTCAGCTTCTCTAGCCTTTTGCACAACGAAGTGAGACCTGCAAGGCAGTCGGGAGTTGCCGGAAAGTGGTCGTGTGCACCAACTAACCGCCTACGGGACTCTGCTCCAGATTTTTCTCAGTGTTTTCTCTAGAGCCTTTCCGCGATCGGGTATCCGCCCAAGACAATGGAGGTTTAAAATCAGGGTCTCCATTCTCCTAGATGAACTGCCTTCCCGGCTAACGAGCTCCATCTACCCGAAGCAAACTGGTTTTCAGGCGCCAGTAACTCGCCCTCGCCCCTTCTTTTAGTAGAAGCAGTTCCACCGGTCTCAGGGAGCCACTCGTGCATTCCAGGAGCTGGACTAGGTTGTCAGAAAATTGTTGAGACCCACGCCATGCCGGAGCAGCGGGAGGTTATTCCCACAGCCATCCCCGGCTATGACAACCTTTGGAACCTAATAAACTATTCAGGCTGTTTCATTTTGTGCAGTGACTCCTAACAATCTTCTTGCATAGAAATGAGGCTGGTATTAAACCATTGAAATTGAACTTATCTCGCAAATATGATATATACCCATATTTTCATAATATAAGCTGGTTTATCAAAAGTTAGTTTAGCGCTGGAATTTTTTTACTTTCTGATGAAGTTTTATTTTTCCTCTTAATTTCAAACTAACTTTCTATCCTCTCATTTTCATGGTCATGTCTTTGATTTTCGCAATATGTTGGCTTTTCTTTTTTGTTACTGTAAATGGACGTCGAATCTTTACATGCAAAACATGCATATATTCTTTTCAGATATTCGATGGTTTATTATGCACTTGATTGGCCAACTTTTCTGGATATACAACAAAAAGCTAAATGTATATGTACGTTAACGTTACTCAGTGAAGTACATTCTTATCTGCTGGTCACCGCTCGAGATGTGATACTGATTGATGAAAGGGTACAACTATTCTTTATGACCCTACTCTAGTCCCTAACCATTACACTTTGTTTTACTCGGCCGGATAAATGTATAAATTCCTTTGGTGAATCATCTGGCGCCATTTGGGCTGCATCTGAGAACACTATCCTTTTAACCGTAAGTTGTCTTTTGTTTAGAAAATCAGACCTCGAAAAACTTCCTACTCTCTTTCAGAATCTCGGAGCCATTGATTGCGTCGTGAGTGTTTGTTTTCTAGGTATAACAAATTTTCAGATATCTCACACCTTCGGCACCATTCTCCCTTACTTATATCAAACATACCGCACTCGCTTCACCGCCGACATCGTATGTTGTAAATCATCTTTTAACGCTGATTTCAGTATTTCTCATTACAATGATTCATTGCTGTGTTCCTGTCGATCCGGGCTAGTGTACTTATTGAACCCCGATGGTGGGGCCCAAATTTCATGGACGCTTAGTCAGCTGTCGTTCTACCACGACGCCGAACATTCTAGAGGTGAGTTTTTCCACACTGGCTTCTAAATGCACAAACTTGGAACTGAAAAGCATCTTGTACCGCGCAGGAGAACCCGTGCTAAATTGATTTACCATGGATGTGCACGGATGTGCAATCGTGCAGTACTTTGTGCTGTGCGGCTAACACCGTGCTAAATTGATTGGCCAGAGGTAATGAGTTGCATGCTGAAACAGGCTGGAGTCTCACTACCATTTCCTGTTCTTTTTTCTTCCTCATATTTGTCTAGGCCTGGGCAACCTGACAGTATCTTAGCCCACGTGTAGTCCTTGGCTGTGCGGCACTTTGCCTCAACCAGGCTTGTGATTTCATACATACTTAGAGTTATGTGCGGAATCATGCTGCAGTCTCACTGTCATCCTGATTTTCAGATGTCTGTTCATGCCTGGGCAACCTGCCATATCTCAGTCCACGTAGAGGCAATGGCTGCGCGTCAATTTTCCTGTATCCCGGTGTGTGGTTCAATATAGTTTATTTTAATACGCGGGCCGCGGTGGCACTGAATATGTGACATTCACCACCAATTTGACGGTTTAGGTTTGAATCATACCGCGGTTAAACATTTTGAGAAACGTACTTAACCCAGATCTTTGCCAGACTCAGATGTAAATTTAGTAAGACAATAATTTGAAAAAAAATCTGGGACAGTCTGGCTCTCTGCCCATCGGGTGTAATCATGTATATACTGGTTACTGTTAAAGAAACTAAAGATAATTATCGGTCCTAATAAGATACAGTTATCCCTTCGTGATAACATCGTGAACTCGTCACAATGTTCATTTTCCTCTGTATCTTTATATTCCAACGGAGCAATTAAGATTACTTGTCTCTTTAACGCCATAAGTATTTTTATAATATACGCTTCTGTGTTTTACCGTTTCTCGCTATCAGGAATATACGCGAAACTGCTAAAAATTATGCTTCGTGCGATGAACCTTTGATCACGGTTTTCCATACTCTCTATCTTTATCGCACTTGACACCGAATTCGTCTATTAACTATGCTACTCCAGATGATAATTTAGTTTCACTCGATATTAAAAGTCTTTGATTTGAATGATATATCTCCTCTACCGCCTTTTATTATACAATCGTCTACGCCATTATGAATGGTATGATATGAAAGCGCAAGCCTGATCCAGGCAAATTGCGGCACAGTCAGAGACTGCACATGGGCGATACTACTGTCAGGTTGCCCATGCTTAGACAGATATGAGAAATGAAGTATAAAGAATAAATGTAGTGTCAGGTTGCCCAGGCCTAGACAAGAAACGGGGGTGACGGTAATTGACTGCGCAGCATTTCAAGATGGTTGCAACGATGACAGTTTCTTCTGTATACTCAGTTAACATCATGTCAAGCGAATGACCACTGACGTTGATCCTTAAACACACAACCGATTTTCTTTCACTAACTTCGTTTATTGGTTTACCATCTCTAGGCACCACGGTTCGTGCAGCCTATCCGATGTACTTTGGTCTTTACTCGTTCTGAGGCTTCTGCTTTTTTCTAACGACTGAAATGTTTGCTTTGTCATTGTCCATACTCCATCCAAATACCTTTGGATACCAACTTCCGCAATCGTTTTGTTTACAGTGCGCCGATCCTCCACTTGTGACCTATTTTGCCAAACACTCGTTTCTGCTCCCACTCTCGACGGGGTAGTTGCTGTTCTTTCTTCCGGAGAAGTGGCTCTTCTACGGATGTCCAATATCACAAAGGAGGAATTGGTTAGCTCTGCCATTTTTTCTGTTTGTTTACCATTGTATTTCATTCCCTGCTTGTCTAGTATGACAAAATGACCGCCGACAAGTAAGCTGCAACACAGACACATGGGATTTTTTCATGAGTTCTAATATTTCTCTTGTTTCTGGTCACTGTCCTTTCTCATCCAGCTGCATACCGTTTGTACTCCTCAGTTGGAGACAACTAGACTTGATTACGCGCATCTCATACTGCTTCACCTTCAATTATCTCCCTTTTTGGCGTACCAATTTCAGTATTCCTTCTCAAGGGCCAGAAATCAAGCACATGGTGTCTAAGCTTTAATGACCACTGCATTTGTAACGTTACATATCGTTTACTTGCTCTTTTAAGTTAGTCACGTTTTCATTTACTTAGGGCGAAATCACTGAGATGGTTAATTTTGATCCTACTTCCATTGTACCTGAATGAAATAAAAATACGAAAGCGACCTTCAACTTGAAGGTAGCTATAGGTCACAGAAGTTGTTAAAGAGCCGCGAATGAGCCCTGTCACATGGTTACAGCTAGCTCTCAACAGTGAAACTAAAACATTTTGAGCTGCTTGTTATACACACTTACTTATTTCTTATGTCGGCTTTCTTTGTACTCGTTTATCTATCAGCTTTCCTACTTGATGTTGCTTAGCACTTTGTCTGCCTTAGATCTATTCCCCATGATGATGATGATGATGATAATCACTCGATCATTCTCGTCTAGGACAATGTTTTCAATTCAGTTGCAATCATGAACCGGGCATTCCAATGGTTGGTAGACGGAAATGAAGCAGCCATCAGGATAAGAATGCTGACTGACTGTATCGCCTATTGTGAATAGCTTTTCTAAAACATTATGTCCCCTATTGAGGCGCATCATATTAAAATTAAATAGGCAATTTTGTCATGATCACTTGCTTGAAGGAGGTCAAATCAATGTTGCCTATTGCATAGTCGGAGACTGCACGCGGGCGTCTGTAAGACGCGCAGCTTTCTACGTCGCGGATTTCTCTATCTGCTAGTTTCCGCTTCGGATCAGTCCCAACGTGTTTCATGGCGGTCTTGCCAAAGCACTTCTAGGTGTTTGCTTAACCTTGTATGTTGTCAAGCGGAGTGACGAGAAAAGCTTATTATGATGCATGACAGTGAAAGCCGCAAGGAAACTGCCGTGCTGATGTCGCTCTACTCGTTCACGAAACTTGTTTGAATGTATGTTTCATTCGAGGTGTAGGCACCTCTTCCCAGTTTGTTTGTGCTTACTCTTCTATAGAAGCCGTAGCAATTTAAGTCCCACCCTTCCCCATCTTTTAGGATTTTTACTTTTTCATGGTTGTATGGCACTTAAGCATTCGGTACGTG
>JACCGJ010000579.1:25484-65055 GCA_013407085.1 Atriophallophorus winterbourni | reverse complement strand
ATTTACTTGAGCTATAGATAAAGTTGAAATTCTATTTGGTGGTAGCCGTAATACATCCTCTCTCTTGCCTGGTTGCTGCAGTTGTGGAATCTCCACCACTTTTTTACCAACTTATCTTCACATTGCAAGTCAATTGCAACTAAATCGAGGCAACAACACCCGGAAGCATTGCTTACTCTAATCAAACCCGATTTCCTTCTCAACTCAATGTGGATCGTGTATAGAACGTTAGAACAGGCGCATAGCGCGATGGGCAGAACATTTTGAAACCGTTTTACTGGTCTTCTGCTCCTACAAATTTTCAATATACGGAATAGTGTACCCGAAGGGCAATTTCTCTCGGGGCTCCTACCCAATCAGAGTTCTTCAGTGAACTCCGGAACCTTGAGCGCCACGGAGCATTAAGCCCCAATGCATTGGTACCGTCATGATTTAAGCGTGGCAGTTGTGCCCCAGTTTGCAAAGTTCAAGCGGTGTTCATCATCATCATCATGAAGCATAAGTCTGGAGCCAGACAAAGTGCCAAGCAATATGAAGCAGGAAAAGCCGATAAGCAAAAAGCAGCTTGTTTTTGTAGTTTCACTGCATGCAATTTTTTGTTTTTGTTTTTTTATAAAATTTATTATTATTATTATTATCACACAAGTCTTTACAGACGATGTGCCAACAAGTATACCATGAAGAAGGTACATGATGAAAGAAAAAAGAGGGGGATTTTTTTTATCTGTCTGTTTACACATGCCGTTTTTGATCTTTTTTTATCTTTTTTGGAAAAAGGGGGGTCATTGATAAACGGGAACACAAGCACGGCAGGATTCTCGCCACTGGTTCCTTTCTTTTGCCAACGAATTAAAAAATTATGACACACAATAAAATACTGACTTCGGTTTGCAGTCATATCTCGTAAGGTTTCCAGCCAACTATTAGGTGGAGCTTTTGGACCCCACCCAGGCAAACGAATACGCCCAACTGACCCTAGCGCTACGGTGAGTTTCTTCATTCCAACGCGCCATGTCATGGACTGGCTATCCGATCGTTTCTCCCAGCTTCTGCCATGCTCTGTGAATAAGGCGCGGTATGGTAAATAGTGAGGAGGTATTCTTAAAACATGTCCAAACCATCGCAGACGAGCAAGCATCATCATTTCACTCAGTCCGTGGCCATCTGGTGCTAACACCCGCTTGCAGACATCAATATTTGTAACGCGAAGCTGCCACCGAATGCGAGCAATCCTACGCAGGCAACGGGTGTCAAAAACAGAAAGCGGTGTTCGCAAACACATGGGCTGAGGAACGCGCTCCGATCTCTTTGAGAGTAAATTCGCCAGCATGATCCAGTTAAAGTCAGATTTCTCAGAAAAAGGAGATAAGCAAGCGCTCAGAAAAGAGAAAGCAGGAAAGCGGAATATGCTCAAGCAAATGCGCAAAATACAGCTTGCTTTTGTAGTTTCAAGTGAACTGACCACCGATCAACAGTATGCGGATGACATCACGCTTCTTGCAGATTACCGTCATGTAATGCCACAAGTCCAGGACCTAAAAGTGTAAAACTCACTCACGACTGGAGCGGCTCTCTTCCAAATCTAATTGTGTGACGCATGGGCCCTTGACAGTTGTGATTGTCCCAGCGGTCGTGACGAGGACGAGATCTCACAGAGTGTGTACAAAGCTGGTGTAGCGTTTGCTAAATTTCCCCATTTGTAGCGTCGGCCCGATGCTTCACCTCATACTAAAGGTTGATTGTACAAAGAAATGGTACGTGATACGCTCCTCTCTCTCTCTCTCTCTATATATATATATATGCCTTTGCTTTTCGCAAAAAATGCTTCTTGTATTGTTGCGGACGTCAAAGTTATTTAATATGTTTTAAAACGCTATGCTACGCATTTTCCATTTTAATTTTAAAAATGCTCACGTTTTCAGCCCACTTAGCAAAGAAATGCAAAAGAGACCGTTGACCAGAATAGAATTTGGTTTACAGGATATCATGGAGTTCAAGAAGTCGATCGAACTACGTCGGAATGAGACAACCGCTAGTAACGAAGGCAAAACTAATACAGGCCTCGAAACCCCGACTCTTTCAAACGAGTGTGAAAAACGAAAACAGGCGGTGCGGCACCGAATCGGTTTGTTGTCTTGCCATTTTAAATTTCAGGTCTGCTTACTGATACTTGACGGATCTGTTTCGGAACATTTAATAGCATCTTCACTTTTCTGTACTATATCTGTCAGTTTGACGAATATTTTTCCTATCCGAATGAGAATTGTTAGCTGATAATCCCGGAAAAAACTCATTTTTATACTTTTAAAATCTGAGGCTCTGTCTCTCCTTTCTTATTTGTCCATTTGTTCCATACAAAAGATTAAAGATACAGTCGAGCCGCAGCCTTATCTGCATTTTGCTAAGACATGCTACAAGCTCCCTGTCTTAAAGATTCGCCTTTGTTCTCACCGCGCGTTTTGCTGGGTCGGTTTGTCAATAGTGGCTAACAGTGCACAACGGTTTTGCGTGTTCATTTTTTCGCGTATAACTTTTTATTTTCATTTGCTACATTATTAGCGACGGGTTATTTTTATTTTGATAAAATGAATTTACTTGAGCGTCAGATGCAGTAAATGGAACTATTGATTTAAAAGCCAGGAACTGTAGCAAGCAACAGTGCTCCGTCGTCCATCGATGTTATCGCTATGCGTTTCCACGAATTCACTTTCAACGATCAGGCCAATATCAAGTTCGAGTCTGTAGTAGACCAGATTACTACAATAATATCCCCAAGAACGTTGGAGAAAAGGCAGGTTGACTGAAAGATATATAGCGGTAGCCAAAACGTGTACAGAGCGATCACGATGCACGCACGAACGAAACGGAAGTTAATTAATGTCAAGGTCAAGGTCAATGTTTTGATGAGGCAAAACAAGCGGTGTTACACAGCCCCCCTCCAAGAAGTCTGGTCAACGAAGACTTCTGATCGGGAGTTGCCAGTAGCGTGGCGCATGCGGGTGTCAGGTTACCCCGGGCAGGAACGTAGTCTCTCAGCAACCAGTCACATAGAAGTCAGCCAGGGCGCTCGGTCTGCGTGGGTCGATCATCGGTGGTTCGAGAGTAGGATGTACGGTGAACCGATCAGGACTAAGCCAAGTAGCGTCTCACATGTGAGTGAACGTACTGCCGAGCCGCCTCACATGGAGTGAACAGCTGCTAGCGGGATTTTCCCGTTTGGCGTGGTCTTAGTATGAACCCAATTTGAGCAGAAGCAGGCGCATTCGTAGGCTTGACAACAAGAACCAGAAGCTTCGAAAACACAGTCCCTGCTCAGAATTTCCTGTGTCCCGAAGGATGGTAAACGGCCGCGCCAGGAGAATCGGTTGGCGCGTCAATCTGGGCTGGTAAGGACCTTGTGTGACGTGACAGGCGTGTTGGAACAATTGTGCTCTTGTTGGTGGTTAGGGCTACCGGGTGAGTTGGGGGCAAGCGTAGGTGGACCAGGAAGGGTGCGCGATTCGGTGGCATCAGCGGTGGGTGGGTGCGTACCTGAGGGAAGAAAGAAAAAGAAAACTCCCTGGTGCATGGGTTTAGGGCCACGACCGAGTGATTAGAATGAGGTACGAAATAATGCACGCGTGTATGCCGATAGATATGAAAGTATTAACTATCTACAACAAAATCTGCGAATCGAACGGGTTGCCGTTTGGCACGTTTAGTTCCTGTAGTGGCCGGCTCTGGGTTAGCTGTAGGGACAGGAGGGGTAATGACCAGTGGTGCCGGGGTTGGCGTTGGGTCATTTGGGATAACTTCCTCGTCCATGAAAGCCGGTTTGACTCTGTCGATTGAGACAGTGTCATGCTTGCCGACACGGTCAATGACGACCGTCTTGGGAGAGCGCCGAATTACTCTGAACGGTCCAGTATAAGGAGGGTGAAGAGGATGCTTCACCATGTCATTCCGGAGAAAAACATGTGGACAATCAGCCAACTCCTTTGGGACATGTGATGATTTGGCCTGAAGCCGCGGGGGTGATGGGCGAAAACGACCCATGTAATGGCGCAAGCGCGCCACGTAATCGCCGTAGGCGAAGGGTGATTGTTTGTGTGGGGCGACATACTCGCCAGGTAGAGCGATGGCGCGACCGTATGTCAATTCGGCTACGGTAGCTTGCAAAGGGGTTTTAAAGGTTGACCTCAAACCTAGGAGGACGATCGGTAGGACTTCGGTCCAGTCAATACCTCCATGCGCCATCAATGCCGCCTTGAGTTGCCTGTGCAACCTTTCGACCATCCCATTCGCCGCGGGGTGGTAAGCTGTAGTTCGGTGATGCTGGCAACCCAGAGTAGCTAGCAATTTACTGAAGGCACCATCGAAATGGGAACCTCGGTCCGTAGTGACAATACCCGGACAACCGAACTGTGCCACCCAACGCTCGAAAAAGGCATGTGCAACTGTCTCGGAAGAGCAGTTGTGAAGTGGGATGGCCTCAGGCCACCTGGTGAAACGGTCGATTATCGTGAGGATATATATGTGGCCACGTGAAGGGGGCAATGGGCCGACTAAGTCTACGTGTATGTGTGAGAAGCGCTCATCCGGTTCGACAAAAGTTCCTAATGGACTCTTGGTGTGTCGATGGATTTTCGTGAGCTGGCATTCACGACACGCTTTTGCCCAACTTCGAATATCCTTACTAGCTTTTGGCCAAATAAATCGAGCCGTTATCATTTTAACACTGGCACGAATGCCAGGGTGGGAGAGATTGTGTAATCCCTCAAAAACGCGCCGCCTGAATGCAGATGGAATCAGTGGTCGGGGTGTGGTTTGTGAAACGTCGCACAGGATATCGCCCGAGCCGTCAGGCAAGGGTAAAAGTCTAATGTCAAGGGAAGTGGAGTCCCTGAGCTGTGCTGTTTCAGTGTCAGCAGCTTGCGCTGCGGCGATTTCACCGAGGTCGATGGAGGACGGCAACTCTACTACATTTATTCGAGAGAGTGCATCCGCGACCGGGTTTTGGGCACCTGCGATATGCTGTATGTCAGTCGTAAATTGACTGACAAAATCCAGGTGCCGCGTCTCTCTGGGAGAATATCGCTCTGATGACTTGCTGAGCGAGTGGATGAGGGGCTTATGATCAGTAAACACTGCGAACTGTCTGCCCTCCAGGAAATGGCGAAAATGCTTATTCCGAGGTAGATAGCCAAAAGCTCTCTACCGAACGTGCTATATCGGGTCTCTGCGGGCTGGAGCCGCTTAGAGAAGAACGATATAGGGTACCATGACCCATCAACGTATTGTTGAAGTACAGCCCCCACTGCTTCGGCAGATGCGTCCGTAAATAAGGACAGCGGGGCGTCGGGCCTATAGTGGCTAAGTGATTTGATGTTTGTTATGTGGGATTTTAACAAAGTGAAAGCCGATTTGGCTTCTTCCGTTAGTAGTAATGTCTTCGCACTACCACGGAGCAAATCACTTAAAGGCTGGGAGATTCGTGCGCACTGTGGGATGAATCTGCGGTAAAAGTTTACCAGTCCCAGAAAACGCCGGAGCTCCTTAAATGTTGTTGGCTCTGGGAAGTTAAGGATGGCGTCCGTGTTTTCATCCAGTGGCCGAATACCCGAAGCTGAGAGTTGATGACCCAGGAAATCGATCTGAGTCTGGCCGAAACTGCACTTAGACGCATTGATCGTTATCCCATGACTGGACAAACGATCAAAAAGTGCGTTAGGTGGCGCATGTGGTCCTCTTTGGATGCGCTAGCAATCAGTACATCGTCGAGATATACGTAAGCGCAATCCAGACCTCTGCAAACCTGGTCCATGAATCGCTGGAAGGTTTGAGCGGCATTACATAAACCAAACGGCATACGGACAAATTCGTAAAGTCCGAACGGTGTGGTGACTGCCGTCTTTGGAATGTCCGCTTCCGCGACCGGTATTTGGTTATACGCTCGAACCAGGTCTACCTTGCTAAAAATGGTACACCCATGGATATTGGCAGCCAGGTCTTGAATGTGCGGGATCGGGTACCTATCGGGTACCGTCGCTTTATTTAACCTGCGGTAATCACCACAGGGGCGCCAATCGTTTGGGTTTTTCTTGGGTGCCATGTGCAGAGGAGATGACCAAGGGCTACTGGAAGGTCGTATGATGCCCAATTGCAGCATGTGCTGGAATTCTTTGCGCGCTATCTGCAACTTTTCAGGCGTTAAACGCCTCGGTCTTCCGTAAACCGGGGGCCCACTAGTGGTAATATGGTGTTCCACTGGGGTGGAGACTGCAGGTAGTACAGTCGGTGATGCGCGGAATAAGTTGGGATAGTTCGCAAGCAGCGGGGCATATGATGGTTCGATGTCGCCGTAGCTAAATACCGGAGATATCCTTGCGTCTCTGCTCGGGGTACCAAGAACTTTAAGACGGGTAGTTCCATCTATCAGTTGCGAGCGTCGAGAATCTACAAGGAGATCGAATGCGTGCAAGAAGTCAACGCCTAGTATGGCAAAAGGGACCGCGGCGATCGTGAAAATCCAGCGGAATTCACGACGCAAACCTAAATCGAGAGTCAAAGAGCGTTGACCGTAGGTTGTTATTATGGATCCGTTTGCTGCCCTTAAGTGCTGGCTTAATGGGCTAGACGTTGTGTGCGCATCTACCGGGAGCACACTTACCTCTGCACCGGTGTCTACCAGAAAATGTATGCCGGTAGGCTTATCGGGTATATAGAATAGACGACTAGAACGTTTAGGGCCGACGGCGGTAGTCGTCGTTACTTGTCGGCCCGAAAGTTTCCCGCTCGCGAGGTGTGATATGCGCAAGGCTTTATGCAACTTCGCGCTTTCTCGCCATACTTCCGGTGAACCCAGCATATTGGTGATTTATTACGGCTTTTCGAGCGCCGGTGGGTTGGGGTGCGTGACTGTGGCCTGCGGCTGAGTGTGAGGTTCCGAACCTCCCTGCGCAATTCTGCAACCTCAGCCATAAGGTCTGTATCTTTGTTATCATTGGTTCTACTTCGTGTGTGTGTTTGTCCTGCTGCTACGGCGGTGATATGGGCATCCGGATGAGAGTGTATGCACTCGGCGATGCCATCCGCCATCTCTGCCAGCTCAGATATCGGAGTACTTTTTGCTGAAACTAAGATAGCCTGCACGTACTTCGGTAGGCGCTGGACCCAAAGTTCCCGAATTAACGACTCGTCCATACGGGCTGACCCCAGAAGTCGTCGCATCTCCATCAATATGGTAGATGGCTTTTTTCCGACAACCTCCAGATCGCCAAAAAGCTGTTGCAGCCTAACGCGTTCGGACGGGACCGTGCGGGAAATCACGGCTTGTTTGAGGCTATGGTAGCGGTCGCCTTCGGGGGCAGTGAGGACTGCGTCGCGAACCTGCAATAATATGTCGGTGGGCAGTTTTTGTGTCAAAAGGGAGAACATCGCTGCGTCATCTACGATGTTCTTGGCGCTAAGTTCCGTTTCAAAAAAGTAGAACCAATACTCGGGGTCCTGTGGAATGAAACTGGGAACTGTGATGGCCGTAGAGGCCAATAATATGCGCTTAGATTCACTCATGATGAACCGTGAAAGTGACAAAATAAACTGATTGAAATAGCAGGCGCGAAATAAAAACGAAACACACAGAAATACGTAACCAAAAAAAATAAGTGCCGAAAAAAATATTAGTCGAAAAAACGCTTGACTTACCGGGAAGATACACGAAGGATGAGTGTACGGAGGGCTCACCAATTTGTAGTAGACCAGATTACTACAATAATATCCCCAAGAACGTTGGAGAAAAGGCAGGTTGACTGGAAGATATATAGCGGTAGCCAAAACGTGTACAGAGCGATCACGATGCACGCACGAACGAAACGGAAGTTAATTAATGTCAAGGTCAATGTTTTGATGAGGCAAAACGAGCGGTGTTACAAGTCGAAGATCTATTCCGAGTAGATTTTGCAGCATAGGAAACACTGAAACAGTTATTTGGAATCAGATAAACTCTTTGCATCATAGGTTATGGATGCTCATAATTAGTTGTATGAATCTCACGATTTCCACACTTGGTTATAATTAACAGAGCGCGTGAGCGGTTTACGTTTCGTCCGCTAACTGGTTATCAACTTAAATCACATTGATGTACAGTTTTCGGTTCTAAATATATCCAGGCCCGACCAGTCTCAATCTATTGAGACTGGACCCCTCAATCGCGACACAAACCATTGGTGATTAGTATCTTCGATTTGTCAATCCCCACCATGATTCTGCTATGGTCTACCTTGGAAGCATGGCAAACCTGCGATACAGAAGTTACGCTCAACATGGTTCCCCAAAACCAGCTCCATATTCGCCAATAATAAAAGCCGCCGCTTGACATTTATTTTAATTTTTCTCTGTTCAAACAACAACGATGCAACATCTTCGGGTATAAAGGAGGTTTCTGTCCACATAGTATTAGTAGTCTTAGCACAGGTCTCTGAAGAAACTTCTCAGTCTTTTGACTGCGTTACGGGTCAACGCCAGCAATACGAGATTTCGTAATGGTCCATATCAAGGTCAATCTGTTCAATGGGACACGCATCGCACATTAAAATCATCTCCCGTAAACTCGCAAAAACCTATTTCTCAGGAACTCAAAAATACGAAGCAGACAGTACCTAATCTGTGTGGTTATGCACACCTGACTGGGCAGCTGAAAATATCCCCCAGGAACTCAGCTGTCGTTTGCACGTGTTAAGTGTCTTATACAGAATTCAACTTTTGTCCATTTTCTCTATTTCATCCGCCTTCTGATCAGCCAAAATTCTCAAGAACATGTGAGTTGAAATAATCCGAAAACATGCAGCCGTGTTTACTACAGAACTTGGAATATACAACAAGATGCAAGCTGTTCCCCATTTCAAACAAGACGCCAACCCTGTATTCCAGCCTAAACGAGGTGTGCCGTGCATGCATTCCAAAAATAAGCCAAAACGGAACGTAAAATACATTAACACAAAGGTACCCTGGTACTGGTAGCGTGTACTGCATGGGCAGCGCATATGGTAGCTTTCAGAAAGCCGAATGGATTCGTCGTAATGTGTACCGAATTTTCAACCTGTTTGAATGCTGCATTAGGAACCTAACATTGCCAATCGATTTGAATATGTTTGGGACCGATCGTGTATTCATAATGCAAAGGAATTTGTGTGCAATCGGTTAGAGTAGTTTTTGGGTAATGTTTCACTTCTGAACCAGAAGCTTCGTCAGACCAAGGGTGATAGTCAGGACAGGGAACATGATTAAGTAGCAGTCAACACACCACCACTTATTTGACCTTACCGCTAAACAGCCTATAGTACGACTGCAGTGTGTCACGTCTCTTGGGAATGACCGGGATCAGTGGCCGATTTTCCACAGTGTGTATCCACGTCTATCTGATACAAGTGAACACGGTCAAAATCAGTGAAACGTTACGCAAAAACTACTCTAACCGATTGCACACAAATTCCTTTGCATTATTCATTGCCGTTCTCGAATGACTTATTCACAGTGCTTAACCTTTAACGGTCGAGTGGGTCAAATTCGGTACACAAAATTTAAAGGTATATGATAGGTTAAATTAGACAGATCACTTTCGTATGCCAGGGGTATCGGAATCGGCACACGTTCTGCTCTCGTTTGGTACATGTTTGCGACGGCTGAGCCATGCGGCGCGCCAGTTGTCAACAAACTTCGGAATTGAGGTGACGCTTGTGAAATTTCTCTCCGTGCTTCAGTTATCTGCGTGCAATGGCTGAAAAACCTTGTAAGTATATACATTGATAATTTTTTGCTTCATTTATAGACATCTTCTGAACACATTCAACGTATACACGAATGATGAAATATTTTTCTATGCGAAATATGACTGTCGGCATATGTCTCAAATATGTGACATCGGGCATGTGAACCTATACAAGAGCGTGTCCCAAAAATGATACGAACGGCACTTATGTTCCCAAATCCCATTCAAATGTTAAAAAATAATGAAGATTTTAATGTATTGATTCTTTTTCAGGTCTTACTCCAAGATTATTTTATGGCCACGAAAAACCTCGAAAATCGACTGAATATTCAACCATTACTACCCTCGACAGTGAGCCTGAACTTTCGGACAATGATGATGATGTTGGTGACCCTGACTTCTGCTGTCGTTTGATACGCGTTTGAGACGGCTGAGCCATGCGGGCCAAGAAGCTCTCTCCTCTCACTGACTATGCAGCTGAGTGCATGTCTCGAGATAGATTTGAAGCCATCAAATCAAATCTTCATTTAGATGATAACACAAACGCTGGCAAACCTGGAGATGCTGATTTTGACCCAATGTTCAAAGTGAAACCTCTAGTAAACCATCTAAGAACAAAATTTCAAAACCTAACCAAAGAGCAAAATCTCTGCGTTGATGAGCAAATGGTGCCATTCAAAGGCAGATCAAGGCTAAAACAATACCTGCCAAATAAACCTAAAAAGTTTGGCTACAAACTTTTCGTACTCGCTGACGATCGTGTGATGATATACGATTTCATCCCATAGACTGGGAAAATATCCCCCGTCGATGATCCCAACGTCCCAAACATCGGTGCTAGCTCAAATATTGTGCTACATCTTGCCAAGACCATTCCTTCCAATGAGAACCATCTTGTATTTTTTCATAACTGGTTCACCTCTGTGCCCCTTCTGCAATACGTGTCAGATGTGGGAATATTTTGTTGCGGCACAGTTAGACTGTCACGATTATCTGGCTTACCAAAAAAACATGAAGGATGACAAGCGCCTAATGAAAAAAGGCAGGGGCTCCTTTGAGGAGAAAGAACTGGTGAAGGGACCTTCAAGTGTCACCCTGGTTCGCTGTTACGACAACAAAGTAGTCAATTTGGTGTCTAAATTTGCCAGGGCAAATCCTCTATCAACTGTCCGTAGATTTGATAAAACTACAAAGAGGTCCATTGGAGTACCTTGCCCTAATATTGTGAAACGATACAATAAGTCAATGGGTGGTGTAGATTTGGCAGAATAGAATAAGCATGAAATCAAAGAAAGCTTATCACCGTCCATTGGAGTACCTTGCCCTAATATTGTGAAACGATACAATAAGTCAATGGGTGGTGTAGATTTGGCAGAATAGAATAAGAATGAAATCAAAGAAAGCTTATCACCGTCTGATCTATCACTTCATTGACATGGCTATAGTTAATTCATGGCTTTGTTATCGTAGAGACTGCGAGAGGCTTTCTCTTCCAAAAAAGAAGTGCTCCAGCTTGCTCCCTTGATTCACCCTTACCAAAGTTGGAAAAATTTGCTTGCCTCCTAAACGTGGACGCCCATCTCTGAGAGGTGAAGACGCTAGCAGCAAAATAAGGTGTGGAGCCTCATCCGACGATGTTAGGTTGGACCAAGTGGCATATGTGCCTTGTGTCGAAAAAAAAGAAACCGATGGAGGTTCAAAAACTATCCTGGAAAGACGAAGATATTCTGCACTAAATGCAATGTCCACTTATGCTTAGACATGCATAAGAACTGTTTTGCGGCATTCCATGGGTTTTGATCGCGATGACTGCATGAAGGAAATACATTATTTTCTATTCAACCTATTTTTCTACCTTGTGTGTGTTTCACATTAAAAAATTTAATTGAGAAATCTTTTTTACCTTTTATGTCTCATATGACTATAGCTGGAAATCAATGGAAAAAGTGCAGGCACAGGACGATTGTACCGAATTTGTCCCACTTATATATTTTCTGTAATATATAAAAAACTAAAAATACTTTCTGTCCCCATATAAGGAGAGCACAAAATGCAGGAGAAAAAATTATTTCAATGTAAAACATAATTCAAACATTTAACACTTAACTGCTTTGGTAAGGGTGAAAGCTACCTCAAGTTTGAACGAAGCAAGCTGGAGCACTTCTTTTTTTGGAAGAGAATGCCTCTCGCAGTCTCTACGATAACAAAGCAATGAATTAACTATAGCCATGTCAATGAAGTGATAGATCAGACGGTGATAAGCTTTCTTTGATTTCATGCTTATTCTATTCTGCCAAATCTACACCACCCATTGACTTATTGTATCGTTTCACAATATCAGGGCAAGGTACTTCAATGGACCTCTTTGTAGTTTTATCAAATCTACGGACAGTTGATAGAGGATTTGCCCTGGCAAATGTAGACACCAAATTGACTACTTTGTTGTCGTACCAGCGAACCAGGGTGACACTTGAATGTCCCTTCACCAGTTATTTCTCCTCAAAGGAACCCCTGCCTTTTTTCATTAGGCGCTTGTCATTCATGTTTTTGGTAAGCCAGCTAATCGTGGCAGTCTAACTGTGCCGCAACAAAATATTCCCACATCTGACAAGTATTGCAGAAGGGGCACAGAGGTGAACCAGTTATCAAAAAATACAAGATGGTTCTCATTGGAAGGAATGGTCTTGGCAAGATGTAGCACAATATCTGAGCTAGCACCGACGTTGGGATCATCGACGGGGGATATTTTCCCAGTATATGGGATGAAATCGCACATCATCCCACGATCGTCAGCGAGTACGAAAAGTTTGTAGCCAAACTTTTTTAGGTTTATTTGGCAGGTATTGTTTGAGCCTTGATCTGCCTTTGAATGGCACCATTTGCTCATCAACGCAGAGATTTTGCTCTTTGGTTAGGTTTTGAAATTTTGTTCTTAGATGGTTTACTAGAGGTTTCACTTTGAACATTGGGTCAAAATCAGCATCTCCAGGTTTGCCAGCGTTTGTGTTATCATCTAAATGAAGATTTGATTTGATGGCTTCAAATCTATCTCGAGACATGCACTCAGCTGCATAGTCAGTGAGAGGAGAGAGCTTCTTGGCCCGCATGGCTCAGCCGTCTCAAACGCGTATCAAACGACAGCAGAAGTCAGGGTCACCAACATCATCATCATTGTCTGAAAGTTCAGGCTCACTGTCGAGGGTAGTAATGGTTGAATATTCAGTCGATTTTCGAGGTTTTTCGTGGCCATAAAATAATCTTGGAGTAAGACCTGAAAAAGAATCAATACATTAAAATCTTCATTATTTTTTTAACATTTGAATGAGATTTGGGAACGTAAGTGCCGGTTGTATCATTTTTGGGACACTCTCTTGTATAGGTTCACATGCCGGATGTCACATATTTGAGACATATATGCCGACAGTCATATTTCGCATAGAAAAATATTTCATCATTCGTGTATACGTTGAATGTGTTCAGAAGATGTCTATAAATGAAGCAAAAAATTATCAATGTATATACTTACAAGGTTTTTCAGCCATTGCACGCAGAAAAATGAAGCACGGAGCGAAATTTCACAATTTCACTGGCGCGCCGCATGGCTCAGCCGTCGCAAACATGTACCAAACGAGAGCAGAACGTGTGCCGATTCCGATACCCCTGGCATACGAAAGTGATCTGTCTAATTTAACCTATCATATACCTTTAAATTTTGTATACCGAATTTGACCCACTCGACCGTTAAGGGTTAAAGTTGCGTTATCTTTCGCGAAGCTCGATCTAGCTGGAGACTAACTGCAGATCAAAGTTGCGGTAAAATCAAGAAATCTGCCGATAATCAATACTCACAAAGGATTATTCCAGTATCAGTTTGGTGTGAAAACTGCTTCGACCTTTTTTCTAAAGCGACTGATGAAAACCATCGTGTAGGGCATGCCAGATGTGACCGCATAACTGACAGTGAAACACCAGTTTTACATGCAGTCAATCAAATATCTAGGTTTCATTTATTACCCAATCGGTCGTCATCCTGACACCATATAATCAATACAACAGATGCCAGCCCCTGATCAGCTATTACGGCGTAATCACTCCGCACTTTTACGGTACTACTCAACTGACTTCGGCAATAATTTCCTGGTATCAGTCTACAGAATGCTAAAAAGAGATGCTACCGGTGATGATTCTGGAATTGCCGGTCAAATTGGACGAGAACAAACGATCTTGGCAAGCAGATCAAACATTTTGCAAGCAATCAGCTGTACACGCAGTGGCTGGCCATGATCTACACTTCTCACTCTGTAAAAGACGCGAAACCCTTTCAATTATTGACAAGTGCTTCATTTTCAGTGATCGCAGCGTTGGCATTTAGAAGAATCTTCGTGTCCTTTGACGATTCGACTATGGGCACCCGGGCAACCTGACAGTATCTTGATGTAAAAGCACAAACCTGATCCAGGCAAAGTGCCGCATAGTCAGAGACTGCACATGGGCTAAGATACTGTGCAGCTAACATCGTGCTAATTTGATTGGCCACCGGTAGTGAGTTGCATGCTGAAATACGCACTCACTCTTATTTCTTGTGGCTTGTGCTTTCTTACTTTCTCACTCTTATTTCAGGCTTGTGCTTTCATACCATACCATACTCGGGCATTCGATGTTTGAAGGTGATCAGCTGCAGCTCTGCCTATTGGTCTGACAGGGACGCAGACATAAATCAATTCGTCGAATCATAGCAACAATGTCCGCAGGTGGTCAATATGCCCACCCGTGTGCCAATTGCACCATGGCCAAGACCGGAAAGACCTTGGAAACGAATCCATATTGATTTTGTTGGACTGGTAAACGGTGTCATGTACCTCGTTGTGATTGAATACTGCTTGAATTGATCCCTGCAGCTACTCGCAATCAACAGTCGTGTTTCATGCGTGCATGATATGCATGTGCACGCTTCATTACAACCCGGTGTTTCATTATTTGACCCACCGATGAATACAAATGACAACAAAAAGAAGCAGCAGTACACTTTTGAGTTTGTTTATTTTGTTTGCTCATCATTCTTAGAAATTCGTGGATCGATTACAAATTATTTCTTAACAATCCTTGGTAGACTGTTTTCGGGGCACACCTTTCGGTTCCAACGATACGTTACCCTGAGGTGACACAAAGTAATCTTCCCAAACAAGTGGTGCTTCGCTGACAATACGATGTGCGAGGTTCGCTTCTCGCTCGGGAACATCGTCGAACATTTCACAACTTTGATCCGGGTAAATCGCTTCCGTAAGACTGTACACCGGATCGACCGTTTCGTAGGACCACCGGGATTCGTTAGTTGTTCCACGGAACGCTATCGGAGTCAGGAGGGGGTCGGCATAACGTATCGCTTCTTCGATGATGGTCAGACACTTCTGTAAAGTAAATGGAGAACGTGAATACACTTGAATTTCGGGTGGCTGTGTAAACAAAAACAACCATCGCGATAGGCGCAGATGATTGAGTTGGCATCGCGATGCGTTCAAGTAAGGCTGCTGATATCTCCACAATCTGGCGTCTGGTTCTGCAGCGGGTAAACATTAACACGCGTGACCCCTAGTGCGCGCACCGAGCTAATCGGTCATTCACACCTGCCAAGACTAAAACAATTAAGGGATTATACGGCACGTAGGGGTGGTGGTGCGTCAATTGATATTGAACGCGCCTGTCTATCTTAACCAGCGCAGAACCCAACATTGACTGTACATTTCTTAACCAGCTTATGATTGGTCAGGTGAATGAAATTTAAGCTTGATCTCTGTTCGTACTGACACCCTTGGTCTGACGAAGCTTCTGTCAGAAGTGAAACGTTACCAATAAACTACTCTCACCGATTCATTACAAACTTTCTTGTTTCAAACAAGTTCGATTTTTCCCATCTTTTGAGTTGTTACTAACATTCTAGGAATGTCTAAATCACTTTTCGTGCAGAGATCAGAGCCGGATTCCATAAGATTTGTTAGGAATCAATAAGTATAAAAGTGAAACACTCAAACCGAATAACATAGGAAAGCTCATCCCAGTTGACAGCAACGAGTGATAAGTCCCAGAGTTTTACAGATCGGCGAGACTTGATCAGTCCTACGGTCGATATCATTGTGGTGTTTATATTACAAGCGGCGATTGCTGGAGCTGTCTAACGTGATCTAACGGAAGCGAGTGTCCGCTAACATAAACAGTCAAACTGTCATAGAGCATGGTAGAACCCCATAAGCGTCAGGTTTTCGTATATAGGCTTAGATGACAAGACTCAGCTCGAATCAGTATGGATGGGTGCAGCGCAGGTGGAACCGCTGTAAGGCTGATTAGAAACTCTAATATAATCTTTCGTGGTATATATAAAGATATGTACGCTACGATTTGGGTGCACCGGGATGTCTGAGCAATAACTAGTTGGAAGAAACAATATGTAAATAAAATTATACTTTGAAATCATTATTCAATACAACGAATCACGGTTCAAAAACAATTAGAGTGATTCACGATCAAGCGCTGTGCCGTTGTTCAGACGGGATTTCGGCAATGCCTGTATTGAGAAAATTAATGCTAAGTGATTTTGAAAATGTGCGAAAGTGCGTAAAAGCATACGAGATGGGAGTGGAAGGTTCAAGGGTCGCGATACTTTCTGTTGTACGAACGGAAGGAAGTATAGTCAGGTTCAGGTGGCCGTGCGTTCTACAAAGGGTAACCGTGGTTCGAACTCAACTGTTGCGCAGTTATGAAAAGGTGTGAGCAAACACAATTCATTAGCCACGTGTGCCATGCTTTGAGTGCTTTGCCATGATCCAGTATTCGAACACCGAGATCCGAACCCTATTTAAAAGTGGTTCCAAAGTCGAACTTTCCCGTTGTTTCGAGGCTCACTGAACTTCGTCTATTCTGTTTCCACTTGATGACGGCAACCAGCCAGGATATCGGGGATGTGAGCAACACAAGTTAGTTAATCCGAATTCAGAACCATGATCAGGGGCAACGAAATATATAATTACAGTCTAGTACGCTGATCCAAGGGTGAAATCTCATCACATGAGCCACTTCGGAGATAAACATCGGCCTAATCGGTTTGATCAGATAAAAACGGTGTTGGCGAGACTGGCAGGTTCTCTGTGCAGACCAACATATTGCTTCTCATCAGCTAGACTTGTCTGCTTTTTGGGGAGAAGGTAAGCTTAGATGATTGAATCGATAGCGTAAGCTCGGTGGCATCAAACTATAGTTAAATGTTAAAATAAATCGTCTAGAACATAAGACGCTAGTCTCGGGAATATTTTAAAAAATTTGGTCCGCGTTCTCAATCCAATTGGCTAAGAAATGATTATGCTTTATTTCGTATGGCGAGATGAAAGTGTGGGTAGATTCCGTAATAGGAGAATTAGTGTCGAATAAATCAGGTTTGGGGACGATTCTTGAGCTCTTTTCTTGGTTCTACTTGTTTCTCGAGTAAAAATAGGTACATTTCTACATGAAACTGGCGCTTTTTATTCTTTCTCAATTAGAGACCAGGTTTGAGAAACCTGATGTGAGCACTGGAAAAATCGTGCAAGCCTTCGCGTCTTAAATAACGAGGATTTTCAGCAAGTAAAATGATAAAACCGTGCGTTTGCTGGGGCGGCATTGCGCAGGTTTCTTTTAATTTGGCTACCGTAACACCGGACTCAATAGAAATCACAACATCGGTGGCAATGCACTACTAGGCACCCAGTTTCACTCAAGTACGGATATTTTCGATCAAGCACATCTCTGAGGTTCCATTATGTCCTATCACATATGAGTCCGATCATCTTTCATTTCATAATCTCTAAGATATATATAAGATGATAAGATATAAAATCGTGGATAATCTTACCTCATCTTCGAAATTCACTAAAGACAAACGTTCCAAAAGTTTCACCGTTTCCATGGATAGTTCCATTCTATCGGGCAATGCTTCTGGTGGAATATGGAACGTAGTATTTCCAGGAGGGTCCTGGAAAACAAAATTTGTCATAAATTATAACTTGATGCTTGCTTGACAACAATATAAAAGCGCTTATTAAAATGACTTCATCACTAATTGTTGAGTGTTTAAAGAAATCGTGGGCAAAATGTGTACAGCTTCCAGTGGCAATACATCCACAGCGTTATGATTAGCAAGGAGCGCAGGTCTGGAGCCAGCAACGAGGCTCGAAAGGCAGATAAGTAGACGCATAAAAAAGAGAGTGGTATATGCAAATGCGAGAAAAGAAGCTTGTTTTTGTAGTCTCATTGCATGTGATCTTTTTCGTTTCTTGTATCAAATGTAATATAACGATGTTCGATAGGATTGTAATAGCAACGTGATCGCGCACTCACGCTTGGAGACAAAATAAGCTGATCGGAAAGCACATGGTCGGTGGAGTTTGGTGCAGCTTATTAATTCAATGCAACCAACGATCGTGGTCCAATAGACGCATTCGTAAACGTTAAAATACGCGCGTGTGTTGATGTATTATGTCTCTCACATCCCCAGTCCAGTTGAACACCATGATTCGTTGTACGAGCCATAGTTCGCTTGTGTGTTACGCTTTAACTGTCTTCAGTTTCATAAAACACTGCTATGACAATTCTGAGACTCTAGGTTCCAGTCATATGTTCCAGTGTCACATATTCGTCATTGATTAACTTTACGACCGATTAGGATAGAGGCTCAAACAAAGCAGCATGGATTCCATTAATTCGGATTAAAGAACAATGTTCACTCACCTTCTGATTAGGTTCCTTGACATCAAAACGTGTCCAAATAGGTTTTTCGGGTACAAATCGATAGCCACCGCTGGATGATGAACTTTTGCACCGAAGTACATTAAAACAAGCACATAATGAACTGGGACCCAAGTGAGTAGATACGATGCGTTGGTAGCAAATTCGAAATGCAATGTTCATTGCCTAAAGATAAGTATCTGGTGTGGTTCAGGAGAGACACATTGACGGAATAATTCATGAATTTCAAAAGATGATTATGATTCGGATAAACGGCTTAGTATTTTTGTACTGTAGCAGACTATTATCTCTACACATTCAGAATTATACACGTCCATCTATTCAACCTTTTAATCGTGTGTTAGCCAACGGTAGGAGCCGTTATCAGCAAGCACCGCTAGGGCCGTAACCAAAGTACTACGAGATGTGATAAAATACGGAGTGATAGGGGTGCAAGTAAGTTTCCACTAGTGGTTCATCGTTCGTACTAAATTCAACACTATGACATGTACACATTCCAGATGGTAGATCGTTTACCCATGCATTTCTCTTGTAAGAAATATGCAATCTTGTACAAATGATTTCACATCAAGTTGATTACCCGAGGTAATGCGATGCAGTACGTTAATGATTGAAGTGTAGCTCACTTCTGCTGTTTCTAACTGCGAATAGATAACTCGACAGTCTTTATTATCATCGGGGACAGCACTACACTGGTAGCAAGTGCCCAATGTCTAATTCCCACACTACCATGACAAAATCGAATCCTAAGAAGCGGGAAAGGCCGGACGTAAACCGTAATGAACCCATAGAAGAGTAGACACAAACAAACTTGGTTGAGGTGCGCATACCACGAATGGAACAATCAAGTTCCATAAACAAGCAGAGCGACATCAGCACGAAAGATTCCTGCCGGCTTGCACTGTCATTCATTGTCACTATACTCAGCATCATACAAGATTAAGCAAACGTTCCTTAATGCAAGACCGCCATTTAGCACCGTTTTAAGACATCCTGAAGTATAACTGATGAATCTGGTCACGGGGAACACAGTCCGGCTTTCAGATTAGACATTTAGCCATCATAAGTTTTACGCCAATCGCAAAAAGAATGCGTTTCGGAAGTAAGTGATTCGGCATCCGCAAAACGTGTCCAAGATTCGCACCCACGCAGTAATAAAGCCCACTCTGTCGCCTTGTAGACTAGACCTAGGTTGCGGTTAGGCCTGGGCAACCTGACAGCATCTTAGCCCACGTGCAGTCTCTGACTGTGCGGCACTTTGCCTGGATCAGGCTTGTGCTTTGGCATTTGGCACCTAGGTTGCGGAGTGCTATGTTCACCTTGAAAATTGTATGGAAACATCGTCATCTTTAATCAAGTGCATTCTCTCAGACGGTACATCACTCATACTCCATTCTTCTGATCCAATACCTCGATACGTATCCACGCAGAGAAAACTTCGGTGCACAGACCTGAACGATCTTTCACTGAGGTTAAACAAACACAAGCAGCCATGCAGTGCCAAATCAAACGCAAAATGACCGGTATTTGTGATCGTGTATTATTAAAACAACTTTGAAAGCATAATGGAAACCACATCGTAAGCAAGTAAGAAAATGACTAGGCATAAAAGACAATATTAAAATGAAACATATCATACACAGTTTTCGAAGCGGAAAGTAATAATAGAAAAAAGTAAAGTAAATAGTAAGCTAGTAAGGGTCACCAAAAAGCTGCAGTTACGGCGCCACGAGGGGAACGTCAATATCCGGCTTCTTCGTACGTCGGATTGATCACCTTGGTGGTTGGTGATTCGAAAATCGGGTTTTCTGCCATTTCCCATCGCATGTTCTCGCCCTGTTGCTCGAATTTGGCCAACTCACGTCGGTCGTCGATGGTGATGACCAGTTTGTAAATGAGCAGGAGGATCAAACCACCCAACACGATGCCCGCGATCACACCAAGCACGATGTAAAGGATGTTGATGGTTTTCACGCATTCGCTTTTGCGCATGATGTTCAAGTTGACCTGGCAAATGAAACAATTGACGCCGTGTGGTTGAACTATGATAAGGGTTACATGGTGAGGATAGTTCCAAAGGTTGTTATAGCCGGGGGTGTTCGTGGGAATAAGCTCCCACTGTTTAGAAAATGCTCCCATATGGTACGCGTCTCAAATAGCCTCTGACAACCAAGTCCAGCTTCTGGTCTGCACGAGTGGCTCCCCGAGCCCGGTGGAACTGCTTATACCAACAGGAGAAGGGGCGAGGGCGAGTGACTGGCGCAAGAAAACCAGTTTGCTTCGGGCAGATGGAGAGCTCGTTAGCCTGGGAGGGCATTTAATCTAAGGGAAGGAAAACCCTGATTTTAAACCTCTGCTGCCTTGCCGGATACCCGATCGCGGGAAAGCCTTCGGGAGAAAACCAGGAGGACAAATCTGCGCATGGTTGTGCAAAGGCTAGAGAAGCTGACTCGAGCAAACGCCAAGTGGTGCTGGGGACGCAGCTTTGTACTCAAATTCCCAAGAATCTTCATTGAAGCCGACTCATCCTCCAGGAGATCGTTGCACACAAGTACATGGTAAAGATACCGTCAGAAAAGATTGAGATTTGGACGTTTAAACTTGTTTACAACTGTTGGATAAGGTTAGCTAGACTAACTTCGTTGAATCACATGTGCAATTCCATCACACACACACAAAACATGACCGGTTTGGTGCTGTTTGCACTCATCAGGCAGGATCCACATACCTGGTGGGGTGTTTGATGGAAATTCATCGAAAATTCCGATTTTTTGCTCAAGCGCATGGGTTTAACCCATTTACGCGCATCGGTATGTGATTAAAAGGTCGGTCATGCCAATCTTATCCTACTTGGGCATACAAGTTCATACCTTCTGTATCACTTCCCCACCGTTTCAAGCGCACGCGGATCCTGATCCTACTGTCCCTACATGATGAGTGTAAACAGCACGAAACCGGTCGTCGGTTGTATGCGTGATGGAAGTGCATCCAAATGAGCTTTTTCGTTCGTGGTCATGGGTTCAAACCCAGTCTACATGAGTGTGGGCTCATGTGATGGAACAGGTTGGTCGTACCAACCTTACCCAACACTGGCATACAAGCGCAACTTGTTTACCATTCTTCCACTGTTTCAAGCGCATGCGGATCCTGATCCTACTGTCCTTACCTGATGAGTGTAAACAGCACGAAAACGGTCATGGGGTGTGTGTGATGGAAACAGATGTAATTGCGGAATTTTTGTTTACGACGGCTAGCGTTCGAATAATTTGTGTTTTCCTTTTGTGTATGAAATCACGCGTGGGGGGTCAGGCAACGTGCCGTTTGGCAATAGAGTGCACGTTGGCTGTGATAGTGCCGTGTTCATTAGATCTAGACGGATATTGATTGTACGACTCTAAGGAATTCGCTCATCCAATTCACTGCCTATGGCACTCGCTCTACCATGGTGCTACCTGTGCATATCGGAAGTATTTCTTTGGATTCAAAGGACAGTAATCTGTGATTTCAAATTAATCGTGTGATTTTATTGAATAACAATAAATCTGGAATCTAATTAGTAAATTTCATGACACTATTAAAGGAAACACGCCTATTCAAGCTGGTGACGTCGAGAGATATGTTCCTCAAATATACACGCTGCAAATTTAGGGATTTATTATGACATAACAAGTCGTGTACCAGAAAGCAAGTTTACCATCTTCTTAGCCACATTTTACTTTTTATCGCAACATATTTTATACGCTAGCTGACTCAAGACTTCGATCCAATGAGGATGCTGATTAGCGGATTGAGATGTGACAAATTGTATGGTATGAAAGCACAAGCCTGATCCACGCAAAGTGCCGCACAGTCAGAGACTGCACGTGCGCTAAGATACTGTCAGGTTGCCCAGGTCTAGACAGATATGAGGAAGAAAAAAGAACAGGAAATGATAGTGAGACTGCAGCCTGTTTCAGAATGCAGCTCAACACCTCTGGCCAATCAATTCAGCACGGTATTAACAGCACTGCACGATTGCACATCAGTGCGACAAAAAGAATGACCTGCTTGAATTTCATTAAATTAAATCGTCTCCCTTGCTCTCTGCAACACAAAACATGACATCCCGATAGATGTGCAAGAAAAAAGCGCAATGTCCAGCTATCGAGGAGAAGCAACTCACTTTCCGATTGACGTAGATGGCGTCCGAGTATCGGTAGGTGAAGAACACGCGGCAATTATCATCCGTGTAGATGATACAAAGATTCGAGTCGCCTTGTTGTTCCTCGTTCTCGATCAACTTGACGCGAGTCATGTCAATGATGGTCCCGTTGCATGGGTCGCTGCACGTGGCCGCAGCGAGCGCATATTCCGGTGATTCAAACACCATTTCCCCGTTGCTTGGCGTGGTCAACTCGGCCGGGGTGGTCGACTTCGATCCGTCTAGTTCTTCGCGGGTTTTGACCAAGGAATCGCGCAAACATAAAACACATTTCTCAACACCTCGGTCGGTGCATAACGCGGATTCGCCGCCCTTCAGTTCGTTGCACAAGTGTCCCGTGAATCCGCTGTGACAGAAACACTGACCGCAATCACAAATTCCCCGTCCGGAACATTCAACATCCTAAAAGAAAACCGGTCAAAAGGTTGTAAGAGAATTGGGGGAAGATAAATCAATACAGCAGCACATATGTTTGCTTACGAAGGGAATAAGTATAGAATTAAACGATTATCACAACGACTTACCATAGTGCACGGATGTGCATTCGTGCAGTACTTCGTGCTGTGCGGCTAACACCGTGTTAAACTGATTTGCCAGAGGTAGTGAGCTGCATGCTGAAACACGCTGGAGTCTCACTACCATTTCTATTTTCTTTCTCATATCTGTCTAGGCATTGGCAACCTGGCAGTATTTTAACTCACGTGCAGTCTCTGACTGTGCGGCACTTTGCCTGGATTAGGTTTGTACTTTCATACCATACCATACAGTGCACTAATTTGATCAGTGAACTCAGATTCGCAGCTTCAAGCAATCTGTATGAAAGCACAAGCCTGATCCAGGCAAAGTGCCGCACAGTCAGAGACTGCACGTGGGCGAAGATACTGTCAGGTTGCCTAGACCTAGACAGATACGAGGAAGAAAAAAGAACAGGAAATGGTAGTGAGACTCCAGCGTGTACTCGCGTGCAGCTCACTACCGTTGGCCAATCAATTTAGCACGATGTTAGCCGCACAGCACAGAAATGCTGCACGATTGCACATCCGTGCTTCAAGCAATCATGAATTAGAAGGTCAAAAGTCGTTATTTTATAACTTTCATGTGCATATGTATGTCTGGATTTTCTCTCAATATCGGTCAACGCTAATCTTGACATGTTCTTAGTGCTTCAGAACAAAGTGTTGCACAATTATACATATATATGCAACTTGCGAAGGCCTTCAAAGTAATGCGAATATGGTATCGAGATGGCACGTACAAACACGATGATCAAGTAACGTTGAAGAGCTCATGATATGAAGTTGCAGCATCTCGAAATTTGGTTAACGCTTCTACGCTTACCAAGGATTACATAACCGTGCGTTACGAGATGTTGCACTGGCTATAGCTGATTCTGGCAAAAAATCAATATGATTAAAGTTGGCGAAGAAACCTCCGGTAGTGTACATTAAGAGATGATTACGCGTAGCCCGGAATATAATAAGTTTTTGGAACCAGATTAATGTAATTGGTAGGGCTACGTATAGTGTATACCTAGGTGTCATAAAGACAGCGGCAGTTCCAACGTATGATACCACGGTACTCACTGAAAACAAAAGTAGCAGTCCTCTAAGCAAACGCCAACCAATACCTTTAAAGGTCACAGTAAACAGTGAGCAAACCAGGAACAAAACGGCAGTCTACGATGGGTGGTTACCTGAGGTCCATCTGGATCGAAACACTGCTTTTTGCTTTCCATGCAATCACAACGGTCGCCCGTGTAGCCAGGTTTGCATACACACGTTCCATCACACTGACACGTACCACGTTGCGGTCCCCCGCAAACCTGGTTGTCGTCAGAGGCGCGTTTGCATCCGTGACGGTCGCACTCGCAAAAACGACCCTCGTATCGCGCCAAATTACACTTGCACGTGCCACAAATGCAACGACCACGGCCGGAACAAGGCTAGGAAAACACAAAAACGTAGGAAGAGGAATTGAGGCGCAGGAAAAAACGAGAGTAATTACTATGAATGCAGAGCAAGCGCGGTGCTATCGCCAAGATAATGACTTGTAAAGGAGAATTAGGAGGGATTACGTCAAATGAATCCAGGTCGAAATGCATACCTTGTCCTAACGTCCAATCGGTTGTTTGAACAGGTTTTGAGGGCACCCCATCTAGCACACACCCGCGTTACACAAACTTGTCGATTAAATCCCGCTTCACTCCTGAGGTCAACCTGTCCCCAACTCTAATCGACACGAATCAAATAACACAAGAAAACGCCAATTAGTCAAACGCGTTTATTACACACACGACCAAGAACGAAACATCACACGTTCATCTCTACGAGACAAATCGTTACCACAACACGGTGCTCTCCATGTCTGTACCGGTTGTCACTTTAAGCTGATTTCGTGCCCACTGGTTCACTTCAAGTCCTCACTATGTAAGGCTCGTTTGGCCGAACTTGACTCATTGCATGCCGTTCGATAGCGGCTAGATTTATCGATCTCCTGATCCTGCTGAAAATGTTGTCGGTCGAACCGTTCTCGTGCGATTGTTCTCGTCAATTGTTTCGGAGCTTCCAGCGCTTGTGTTGTGCCGAAGGTTAGCACTTGTCGCCAATGCACTTCTCACTTTACAATATTCAATAGGCACGGATGTGCAATCGCGCAGTACTTTGTGGTGTGCGGCCTACACCGTGCTAAATTGATTGGCCAGAGGTAGTGAGCTGCATGCTGAAACACGCTGGAGTCTCACTACCATTTCTATTTTCTTCCTCATATCTGTCTAGGCCTGGGCAACCTGACAGTATCCTAGCCGGCGTGTAGTCTCTGACTGTGCGGCACTTTGCCTGGTCCCAGTCTTATGCTTTCATACCATACCATACTTTACAATATGACGAACGAAGGCAATTGACCTTCTTCGGCTGATTCACACATATACACACAAACAAACAGGATTGTGTTCCGCTTCATGAGGTAACAATGCGAACGGGAACCCACCAATTTAGCACCTTCTTGCGTACATTGCAACAACATCGCAGCCTCCCCGCCCGCACTGTCAGCTGTTGAACATTCACAAAAATCTCCCGAGTAACCGGTTGGGCATTGACACTGGCCGCAGTGCAAAATCCCACGAGACATACAACGATCCGTGACCGTGTCTGGAACCGGAGTCCGCTTACACGTGGGGCAATCGCAAGCGGTCTCGACGTGAACCACGGGCTGTCAAATAAAGCGAAACACGTGAACGCACGGGAGCAAGGAGTAAGCAATCGGGGGGTTATGGCGTACGAAACAAACCTGATCGTCAAGAGCAACCATTTTCAAATTGATTTGCTTCGTTCCGGAGAAGCATTGTTTCGGGGTTACCGCGACGCGAAACTCGATGCGACCCCCGACCGGGTGATTTTCACAAATTGTTTTCTTGCTGAATTCCGTCTCGTGGTTGCACTTGCTAAACACTTGAACCTGGTGAATGGTTACAAACGAATAGAAAACAATTGTTAATCAATGTGACTTCATGTGGCGAAAACTCTGCTGCAATCGAAAGGCCAAAATCGCTATAACACTCTATTGTCAGAAGGTACGAGAATTAGAAACAAGCTTTGGCGCTTTTGAAGAAGAAGAAAATCGTGTTGTTCCTGTACATGAATTTTTTATTTTGTGCGACTATCTCCTCCTGGAGGATGAGTCGGCTTCAATGAAGGGTCTTGGGAATTTGGGTACAAAGCAGCGTCCCCAGCACCCCTCGGCGTTTGTTCGAGTCAGCTTCTCTAGCCTTCGCACAACCAAGTGCGACTTGCAAGGCAGCCGAGAGTTGCCAGAAAGAGGTGGTGTGCACCAACTAACCGTCTACCAGACTGTTCCAGCTTTTTCCTCAGGGTTTTCTCCCGAAGGTTTAAAATCAGGGTTTTCCTTCCTTCAGATGAAATGCAGTCCCAGGCTAACGAGCTACATCTGCCCGAAGCAAACTGGTTTTCAGGCGCCAGTCACTCGCCCTCGACCCTTCTCCTGTTGGTAGAAGCAGTTTCGCCGGGCTCGGGGAGCCACTCGTGCAGGCCAGAAGCTGGACTTGGTTGTCAGAGGGTATTTGAGACGCGCGCCATATGGGAGCATTTTATAGACAGTACATGAATGTACATGAATTGTTAACAGTTAAATTAATTTCACCACAAAATTAGGATAAAATGACTAAGAACTCTTGCCATGAGATTTAAAATCGATAGTCGCAGCTGAAACAGCCTTTGATTGGTCAACAATGTATCGAGCCAGGTAAGGAACATTAGAATTTCTGAATTATCCCGTTATTGAATAAGGAACGAACTACTGGCTTCGCGTGGAGAACAATAAAGGTCTTGTGCAGTGGATGTGCACCGTCGGAGGAAATGACTCGGATTCGTTCCTCTGTTGCATTCACAGAAGTGACGATAGACGATCAAATTAAATCCGCGAGTACACAGAACATACTTGAGATAACCTCAACATGTGGTTCGATTAGCAAGGGGATATAATGGAGTCTTCATCAACATCCGGTAATTCTCACTTTGACATAACAGGGTTGGAGCAACGGACATCTTTCGAAAGTAACAATAATCAAACAACGGTTCATACAACATGTCATACAGCATGTCATTGCTTAAACAGGCCATCGCATCGGGAACGTATTAGCATCAGATCACAAGCTTGATTAAGACAAAGTGTTCCATAGCCAAAAACTGCGCATGGTCTAAGATACTGTCGGGGAAAATAGCGGTGAGATTCCAGTGTAGGGTCGGATGCAGCCCAGTACCGTTGATACGGCAGTTTAACACAGAGTTACCGAGGCAGTGCATAAGTGTAGCACATCCGTGCATAGCTCAGGTATAAATTGTCTGAAAAATAACTTTCCGATGCCTGAAATTTTGTCATCTTTGACGCTGCGTACTGATAAAACCGGAAATAAGCAACCAAAGTTGTAAAAAGGGTATTCAACCCTCGGAATCACCACTTGGAAGTTCGTCAGCTATCGCGGTAATCAAAAATCGTGATACTTACATCGAGGAATTCCGCATCATATGTGGTTAGCATTTCCGCCTTGTTCACAATTTTGTCATAGTTTTCTCGCAGCAAACGGACAATGTTTGTTGAACTGTCCGAAAGAATGCCGACCGAAGCGCTGGGCAGGAACGACGCCAGTTTGGAGTAGAGCGTGAACAGCTTCTTGTCCACGGCAAAAATCACACTGATATCCTTTTCGGTCAGCACTTGTGCAATCTATATTCATAAATGACGGAAAGTGGATGTGAGTCGAGCGGAAATCGTAATAAAAAATGAAATCTGGAAGACGGATTGTTGGGATGTAGGTTGGTAGAAATCATATGATAAAATGCACTTGTCTGTCTAGAATAGTATGGTATGGTATGAAAGCCAGCTTGTGTACTGCTTTCAAGTAGCCCAATTGCTCAGACAAATGAAGTTTTTGTAGAGATCATCCATCTGTTTGCGTAAATACTGTCAATAAAAGTTGCATGAAGAATTCAAATAGTGAGATGAAGTCAGTGCAGTGCACATCATGCAGGCGTTGGATCATGTTTCAGAGCTTGTTATGAGAAAGTGGACGATGGTACGGCAATTCATGAAGCGTGAGCATTTTAAAACACCTAAAGCGTATAGTACGTACGTATAAAATCACAAGCCTGATCCAGGCAAATAGCCGCACAGCTATAGACTGCACGTGGGCTAAGATACTGTCAGGTTGCCCAGGCCTAGACAGATATGAGAAAGGAAATAGAAATGGAAGTGAGACTCCAACGTGGTTCAACATGCAGCTAATGTTAGCCGCACAGCACAGAAGTACTGCATGAAAGCTTGTAGAAAAAACGGCCGTACATAGTAAGAGAAACCCGATTTCAACAAGACACGCAACTAACCTCTCCTACACTGGGATAATCTGTTTGATCAGCTGTGTGCCATCCGTAGTAGCTGAGTGAGGAGTTGAAACGGTCGGCTTGATAGGTCAATTGGCAAGTTTTGGGAGGAGGGCGGATTAAGCCAGCTATTCGCCCGTCCCCGGCCAAATGAAAGCCGCCATCCGAAGCGAACAATACTATTTTGCGGGCATTGCTCCGCCATTTGATGTGTTCATTGCAATGCGCCACTTGCAACAGTGCATCCAAGCCACCCTCTGGACTATCGAGGTTGCCCGAAGGCTGTGGGAGAAAAACAAGGGTAGGAAAATTATTAATTGCGTTAGTGGGAAAAATAGGATTTCATCTGGAAATTTAATACTAGTTAATGAGATTTATTGAGAAACTTGTAAGTTAACGTAAGTAATGATGAAGGAGATATGATCTAGGCAAAGTGTAGCACAGTCAAAGAGTGTGCGTGAGCTAACATACTGTCAGGTTGCCCAGTCCTAGACAGATATGAGATATAGAGAATACAGATGGTAGTGAGACTCCAGCGTGTTTCAGCATGCAGCTCACTACCCGTGGCCAATCAATTTAGCCCGGTATTAGTTGCACAACACATAAGTACATAACGATTGCGAAACTGTGTTTCGACGAAGATACGGTAAAGTGGAGCCTGATGAGTGCTGAAAAGTATGATTATACTAACATCAGAAAATACATACATCAGCAGAATACTTGGTGTTAGTAAAATAATTATTGATCGATTAATGATGATCAGTAGCATCAAAGCCAGACGTTGCTCAGCACTTCATTACTGCTTCAATGCACGCTGAATTTAATCCTACTGTCTTCATGTGAGAAGGATATATCACCCGAAATTGTCGTGCATAAATTCGGAGCATGTATATAAGCACAAGCCTGATCCAGGTAAAGTACCGCACAGTCACAGACTGCATGTGGGCCAAGATACTGTCAGATTGCCCAGACCTAGACAGATATGAGGAAGAAAAAAACAGGAAATGGTAGCGAAACTCCAGCCTGTTTTAGCATGCAGCTTACTACCTCTGGCCAATCAATGTAGCACGGTGTTAACCGTACAGCACAAAGTATTGCAGGATTGCACATCCGTGCATGGTAGCACTCCAGAAATTATTTCGTTTCTTCTTCGGTCGATGTCGACCATCGATGTACATCATGCCATAATTTACCATTCATAAACTCACGAGTACATAGGATATATATAGTGACAAGAAAGCGTCAGCATTACACAACCGAATACTCACCCGCGCAACTTTGGTCTTTTCTTGGAATTCATCAAAGTTTTCCGTGAGAGAAAGAATATGCTTGAATAAAAAAGGCGGGTCACATTGCAGCGGTTTGGTTCCAACGTTTAGACAAGGATTTCGCAGGTACTCTATCGTGGGGACCACAAACGGGAAAACCGGCTTGTCCACGAATGCGCCAAATCCCATTTGTAATTTCTTGGTGACATTGCGCATGGTCAAAACAATGTCATTCGTCATTCGGGATACGGTTTCCAGATCATCGCTCATCGTGTAACTTAGATCCGTCAGAAAGTAAAGGTCAACCGGATAGTCGGAAATAGATTGAAAAGTAAAATTTAGTACTAAGGTATCGTTGGGTCGGACTTTGATGGATTGAGAACGCGGCGTTAACTGGACATCTTCCGGTGGTGGTTGGACTGAGGCTTCGTCGTCTGTAAAGAATGGCCAAAAGGAAATCAGCAGTATTCAGCACTTGTTTCGGAGGTAAATTATCCCTAACACTTGAGCTGACGAGTATAATAAATTAGCGTTCTCGAGAATGAGAAAATGAGAAAAACGTTTGAGAGGATACTCTTCAAATCATCCCAAACAGCGACTTGTTGGTGTCGCTCAACTAATTTACGCTTCACTGGTTTATAAAACTTGATTGAATGCGTGTAGGCATTACATCCCAGTGTAACTGCACTCTTGAACAGGTTTCGTAGCTTTCACGGTTCCATCATTGCTCATACATTTTGGATTTAATCGTGTTATAGGTGTAAAAAACATAAGCATTCGGTACTTGCTACCAGTGTGAACCTGTCCATGATTCTGCTGATGGTTTACGAATTCAGGTTCTGTGCACGTTTCGAGAAAGACGTAGCAACCTTAACCAAGTCGACATTCGCTTCCTCGTTAACCATATTGGAACCTGTTGCTGGTGACGAGGATGTCGATCACCATGAAGATTTTGATTTGGTAAAAACATGAACGCATTTCAGTAAATTCGAACATTTTCGTACTGAATTTACCGTCGTGACGATAAATTAGTGATCACCGTCATCATCACATCGGTAGAAAATACCAAAAGCTGGCCGAAAAATTCTGAACAGGTGGAGCAACGTGTAACTTAATAAGCTACAGAATCACTAGAAGAGGAACATCTGGCAAGTACAACTCTTGTGAACCATGTGTTTAATCAGGTTTTGTCAATGGATATAATGACATCATCACGGCCTTGCAGATTTAATCATCGTGCATCCCATCCAAGAAACGACAAACGCCAATAAGCATGATTTTAGGCTATATCCTCCAGAGCAAGTCGGAATAAAAGGACGTCAACCAGGATGACAAGAAACCAAATCTACAGCCAGTCTAGCTGCCAAAACCTATATCTGATGGAGCAGAAGTAGAGTCTATCTACCTTTACAAATCCGAGCAGGGAAAACGATGGTTTGGGACCCCAAATCATGACTCAAGCAAAGAAGTTGTGTACATAGTCATGTTTATTTGCACGGCAGAAAAAAGTTTAGTTCGGATAGTTGCTTTACATACCCAATAATGCCAGCTAACGAGAGCGATGATGTGGAAACAGTAATTAACGAAGACACTGAATTACGTTGATTTATTATTTTTTAAAGACCAGGTTCCCTATTCGTACAATACCCCTCGGAGCGTTGCTATTGAGATATTGCACTTGAGCTTTAATGACAGGCGGCTCTAACACAACAGACTGCCCAAGTTGCGGAATGTCCCCGCCACTTAAGAAAAAGGAATCAAGACCTAATTACATAAACGAAAATACCTGAGTAGGTGCAAAATTCTACGGTAGTAAAATCCTCGTTGTTCGCCCTTAAATCACTTTCAACCAGAGATATAACGTCGCTTCATACATGGAATTTGCAAAACCCATTTCAAAAGAAGATCCAAAGTAACCGTACACCGATTGAAAAGGAGAACTACGTCTATTCTGGCTTAATGCCAGATGCCGTTACGTCTGCACTAGATGTGGCCAGTATAGCGTCTATTATAAAAATTACGAAAAATGTAGGAGCAGTTACTCGCCAATGATATCTATCGATATACTCGAAGGAACCATTAGCATCAATGAAGATCGCGACAGCCGGCTGTTTACAAGTGCAGTATCGTTATATGACTTGTCGAACAGTCATTAGGTGATCGAAACATTCTTTACGCGACAGAATCCTCCTGAATGTTCACGCTGCTTAAAGAGATGATTCCTCAAATAAATAATAGTGTAAGAATCTGCGCAATGTTATGTGAAAATGGCATTCTCCCGCGAAATATCATTCTACCTGACTCTAGAGAATAGATTCTCTGCTTCAACGCTTCAGAAAAAGAAGAAAATGTGTTTAGTAGGATGCTTTAATTAGAGTAGGGACTAGATCATCAAAACTAGCAAACTTGAAGGTTTTCCTTCAAGTGTTATTTTTGGCAGAGCTAAGTCAACCGAGAAATATTCAGAGCACCGCGTAGAAGGCAATGAGTTGAATTGAGCTAAAAAGCTGTTCGGCTAAACGAGGCAGGCGGATCCTTTGTAAACGATCACTCGAGCATTTTACTTTGATGATTGTTCCGTTAACATTAACGTACTCGAAACCCATGGATCGAATTTGCTGTAGACGCTTTCTGGCGTTGTTTGCACTGGTGGTTACCCAATTTCTGATGTTTGTCACTGAACATCTCTGTAGCATCCAACGATGTGATAGAGGCTATCCCTCATGTGGAACGGGAAAAACACTTCGTATTATTTCCAGTTAGCCAATCATTGACTGGAAGCTCCAATGAAACTTTGGGCTAGAGGCATTCTCACAAAACGACTCCACGTTAAGTTATACAACAGTCGATATCATATTCCGCTCTTGATTCATAGTATCGAATACAGCTGTGTCAAAAGCATTTATTAAGTTGCTGCAATATGCTTGTAGAATTGTAAGCGGTGGGAAATTTCAAGATTCGTTAACTTAAAATGACAAATTCGGCTAAGAGAATATTACCATGAACTTAGATTGATTGACGCATTATGGAAAGCTATGCAAGTGTTCAAGAAATAGCGGCAATCCTGGAGCAACTTGACCTATCGTCTATAGGAAGGTGGTCGATTCGTGGTCTTGGTTGAACGTCTTTAAGAAGACAAGTTGCGCTACCCGATTTCGTTATTCGAACTGCATATATCATTGTGCGGGGGATATGAGCAACACATTACTTTGGCATATATCATTGTTTAGATAAGAAATCAATCTAAAAGTTGGGCTTGGGTTTGAGCTTAAGATTATACAAACATCTGCTCGACCCGAGAGAGAAGCAACAGGATCACCTGAGCGGCACAAGGCGTACCTGGTAGAAAGCTTGGTGCATTTCATTACTTCACTATAAAAAATAAAAACACGATAGACAATAAATGCATACAGATACTAGAATAGCTTGTAGTCTTGTCACAGGGTTTTAATGTTCACCATATATGTGTAAGCAAATTTGCACGGTTTAAGCTGAGAAGTTGAGTCTAGGAAATGTGAAACTTCGAACAGGTTCACGTCAGTCGCTTATGTTGAAAGCACAAGCATGGTCCTAAAAAGTGTCACATAGTCATGGACTGCATGTGAGCTAAGATGGTATGGTATGAAAGCACAAGCCTGATCCCGGCAAAGTGCCGCACAGTCAGAGACTGCACGTGGGCTAAGATACTGTCAGGTTGCCCAGGCCTAGACAGATATGACGGGGAAATAGAAATAGATAGTGAGACTCCAGCGTGTTTCAGCATGCAGCTCACTACCGTTGGACAATCAATTTAGCTAAAATACTGTGAGTTACCCTGGTCTAGACAGATGAGGATTAAAAATAGAAATAGCAGCAAGACTCTAACGTGTTATCACATACGGCTACCTACGGGTGGCAAACCAAACAAGCGCGGTTTTAGCTGCACAGCACATACGCTCTGCAGGATGGCGCCTCTGACGGTCGCTTAGAGCATTGGGTTTTAAAAATAAGAGTTTGAACATTGTGAGCGGGTTAGAAAAATACTATATTAGCAAAGCTCACATACCTGTCATTGATGTGGACTTAACGTTTTCAATATGTGCTTCTGGACAGCCGCGGTCCAATAAAACAGAAAAAGGAGCACAGCGGTAACCCGGGCCAACGGCGGTGTCATCATATGAGTCGTCGAAACACCAGGAACACTGTGGATCAAGACCCATACATTCTCCGCAACTTTTTGCAGTGTTACATTTAGTTTCGACCGACTGATCACAAAGTACATATGCGAGAGTAATCGAAACGATAATAACGCCAAAGAGCTTTGAATAAAACATCATTCTATTACTTCTCCCAGTGCTTAGCGTGAAGATCAAATGAAAATCTGAAAAGTAAATGCAAAATAAACGAATCACAACCATTAACATGACATCGGAAAATGTGGTGGCCAACCCGTGAAATAACCAGCGGAACAGGAGCAAATATGTAGGCAAAATAAACATTTACAGAGTAAAAAGACAAGTTACGTAGTCTATACCTGCAGGTATTTCGATCATGTGTGAAGAGACATTCAGCATCTTTATCCGTTACACAATATGTTTTTCGATAATATGGCCTTCAATTCGGAATTCAACACACAAAATGCAAAATTACTTCTGTCTTGTAGATAGGAAACAGCACTAAACCTTTTGTTGAGAAACACAGCTGAGAGCAGCCGAAAATGTTTTGGCTTGTTCTTTAGCCGTACAAGACGAAAAGGACAGTAAAGGTTTTGAAGACTTACGATATGCGCTTAATAACTGACCATTTACTTTCCATGTCATTTGTTTCAGAGAACCAGTCACATCGTTAAGCGGAAAGCCGTGCGGCATTCCATTTATATTACGCCAGTATTTGACTGGTGGCTTATGAAAACAGAGAATGGCCTGGAATATTATGGTGATATGTTCACTTTTCCACAAAGGTTTGGGACAACTTTCTGACCTTTAGGCAAAACTAGGTCCAGTGTAGATGGTGAATGCCCATTTCTGTAACTAGTTTCTCACTTACGTGGTGACGAAACGCACAGGAGTGCAGCCAATTGAGATATACCTGAGGTCGTCTGAGTCTCCCTGTCAATACCTGGTAGGTTAAAATCACCTATTAAATAGACCCATGTGGCTGTTCTAAGCAATTTGGTAAGAAGGTCCCTAAGTTTCTGGTCCCCCTCCTCAGAAGCGCCGGGTGCTCTGCATAAGCAGTCGAACGCAAAAGAGATCTTAGCGACAGTGACGATTGTCGAGACCAGCTGGATGCCAAAGGTGGCCAATTTAATGCCAGCGTTTTGGTATTTAATACTATGCTGTAAGTGTATATTAGATCTCCTCCCCCGTGTCTACTGTCTGGTCTCTCCGATCCGAGTGCTGTATGGATCGAACGATGATTAACGGAAATAGTGTCTGTATGTGGTACACCTAGGATCCCAGATTTAGTTTTGGAGGCTTTTTGCATTAATTCCAGCTATTTACTACCCACGTTACAAGCGTTTGTGTATAGTATGCTCACAGCATTTCGATGTACCGCGCCTAATTTCGGAGAACCTTCGGGTGCAGAACCCGAGGTATTACCAAGTATTTTGGTATGTCCAAATGCGGTAACACACAAGTATTGTATGTGAAATCTAAGTCGCTGGAAGGTTGTGGCGTAGAGGTTCTTAATTTAGCGGTGTTGAGCGCAGACAAAGCGAGACTTTCGTTTGCTGCATCACAACTTAGCCGAGAATCTTCACATATGTTTTTTTACCAGCACTTGAGCATTCTTGATTAGAATATCCGCTGTTGCGGAATTATTTCATCGAAGTTTCTCGGGGTTTCCCTTCGGTTTTGCTACGTTGCCACCCGAACGCTGGAACGGAAAATATTTTGCCGAAGCTGGGCGACTATCTGACACCAATTTATACAAGCTATTTGTATTGGTATGTATCTGGTCACTTTTGGAAAGAAACAATTCTCTCTCTGATTTTTAAATTCGACCAAGATTGGCCTTCCTTGATTTCCTTTCTTCCACGGACCGATTCTATGTACCCCAGCTAACTCAAGATTATGCTTAAGGTCTGCTAAGCGCATTGGCGATCTAAGCTGCGTAGAGATTTAACTTCCTGTATAAAAGGCTCTTGTTCGTTTAGGATCAGAATATTTCTGATCCTAGTTCTCATTTTTTTCAGGAACAGTGCCTTTTCCCAACTCTCGCTATTCACTGCGGATTGAAGCTAATCGTGGGTTAATTGTCGCTAAAATGCTGAGACGCGGGTTGGTTTCCTTACTTGTACATAAGCGCGCTAAATTTTGAGCTCGCTGGCTAACAACAGTGTTGTTAGTTTTCCCCGGATTTTTTCTGCTTAATTTTGTACAACCGCCGACTTATACATGAATTGTTTGGGCGATGCCGCAACTAGCGCATAAGATTTCTTGGTGGGTTCCTGCAGTGTCTCGAGTAACTGGGAAACTTGCTTACTATAAGCCTCCGTCGCAACTTCTTTGCATTCTATGCAAACCCTTTCGAACTATGTATGGGCTGCATAGTAAAAAAATGGTATAATGACAATTTGATATACCTGAGCAATTTTGGTGCGCCCAGCACCTGCATGTACAGCATTCGATTCCTTTGGCTACATGATTACCACAGCCATAATGTAGATATATAAAATACAGATATTTATATTTAAGTAATGAAATTAATATATATAGCAATTTTGTAATATATAATAAGAGCGTGGGAAATACAACCAGGTGGAACGTACGGCGCTAAAACAAGATATGATAAAGAAACAACACAGTGTCCCTTGGTATCGCTTCGTAACTGTGTAGAAGCTAAAAAGATTTTGCTGTGATTGATGTGATGTAATTTGATGTCTCTGCACAATTGATTCGCAAACAACACTTTCTGAACTTCCAGTTTCAATCAATGCATTCAACTTTACACCGTTTACGATGCATTTAGTGATTGCCATTGAAAGACAAGCTGGAACCGATTCATGAGAATACCTAGGGAATTTGCATAGCAGAATTTTAAGAATTCGTGATAAAGTAATTTTGATTTTGCAGCGCTAATCTCGGTAAGATCGTCTACGTCGCAATTTTTACTACCTTGTGCCGAACAGAGTTGGAAAATTCTCGAGGCTAGTTGGGTTTCAATCCGTCCTATCCGCCATTTACCGCTGCGTTTTGTGAATGTTTAATAACTGAACCCATACGGAGCTGCGATGGTGCAGTTGCATAACAACTTATTTTGAAGGCGCCTTTGCCTCCGTCAGTAGGAGAGCGCCGTTTAGCATCTTAAACCTATCCCACAAAGTTGCGTAAACGTATTTCGTTCACAATGCTTGTTTCTTAGCCAATCAGTGTCTAATTTATTTATTTCTGTTTAATCTTGTGCGAAACGCTCTAATGGAGACATTTAATGTGGAACGGCCGATATACGTTATTCAGCTATGAAATGACATCGACTATTGAGACGACGTAGTTGTCCTTTAATAGTTGAACGGTTTCTAAAATTGTTTCGGTAGATTGTGCAGTATTATACTTTCTAGAATGTGTTTTGCACTACCCAACAGCACAATTTTGTTTCGGCTAAATTGATTGGCCATCGGTAGCGAGCTGCATGCAGAAACACGCTATAATCTTACCGCCATTTCAATTTTTATTTTCTTTTTCATGTCTGTCTAGGCCTGAGCAATCTGACAGTATCTTAGCTGTCTATGACTGTGTGGCACGTTTTCTGAATCACACTTGTGATTTCAAACATTGCGGCATATTTATCCAGCAGAAATGTTTGAGTCTTGACAATAAGTAACTTCGGGAAATAGACATTTTTGTCTGCTAGTGTGATAGCATTCAGTTCAATGTGTGTGCAATGAGATTTTCATTACCATTTTCAAGTTGCTATAGCGTTTTTTTACACGAATCACCATTGAACTTAATGACGTTTCTCTCGGCAACTCAACGACAGACTCTATTTTCATAGAATTTGAGTGGTCTCTTGGATGAGAAATCTGGAATCACAGAAATAACTAAGGCTTCTCGGGTTGGCGCCACAAGATACATGGCGCAAACATCGAAATTATGTTCTGATACAGACTATTCATAGAGAAAGAAGTTAAAGTACACAGAGTTTGTTGGTTGTGTCCTGTATGTATGAAATCGTGCAAAGCAATAAAAAAACATTAAGATTTCAAGCTTGGTATTTTATCGCTCCCCTTGAATTATTATCGTTGAATGGGTGATCAGACTGTTACATGGTTCAAGTAGGTGAAAGATTCCAAGCGAACCGTCAACCTTATTGAGGTCCATACGCTCTGATTTCGCAGTGCCTAGTAACACTCGGATGTGCGACCGTTCATAACTACTGTACTGCGCAGCTAACCGTTATAAATTGATTTGCTACCGATGCTGAACTGCATGCGGAAACACTCTGGAGTCTCATTACCACTTTTGTTTCTTATATCTATCTAGGCCTGGGTAACTTGACAGTATTTTAGCCCATGTGCGATCTGAGACAGTGAAGCATTTTACCTGGGTCATGCTTGTGATTTCACACATACACACACAGTGACATGCTCGTTTGTAGACAGCTTAGAATTTTTGTCTTGTGTGTTTTAAGTCTGGTAGCAAAGAAAGCTTGGTGTGATGCGATACAATGGAAACCGAAAAAAACCTTCGAGCTCATGTGGCTATTTTCATTCGCAACTCGTAATTAATCAAATTTCATGACATATATAGACGTCTCATCAGTTTCACCTCCGTAGCTTTGTAATTTCTATCCCCTTTAGCATGGTGATTACTTAGATATATTAAGGATTTAATTTAAACATGGTTGTAGGTCAGTTACAAATTTGGTGATTGCTATCGATATAATGACGTTAATGATGATTACTGGTACTATATGAATAGAGTGAAGTACATGTCATAATACCCACTTATTCTCTTTTTTCATATGCTTAACCGGTATTCCTTCTCGTGCATATACGACACCTTTATGTATGTATATGTAGGTAAGCACAATGCGCGTTATTGCTCATGATGAAAAATGCATTATACTATGAGGCTGTAATAAATTGAAACTTGCACAGAGGCTAACTTGAACGTATTTTGACCAACTTTTTCAACGTTAAGTCTACTAATTTTTGAACGATCTAATGTCAGCTCTTCAAAAACGGAAGCACTGGTTTAGTCCAGTGATCATTATTGCCATCGGTATAGCTTGATTGATGATTTTCTCGTAGATCAAAGCTGGTTTGTTTCGTCAAGCACTATGCTTTTATCTTACCAGTTACTTCCCCTTTGCCTCCTTATTACAAGGTAATCGTGCTGCAATTATTGCTCTTTTATTTTTTAACCGGGTCTGCACAACTTGGGTCTAATTTAATTAATTTAGACCCAAGACCGTCATGGGTGTGCAATCGTGCTTGTGTTGTACGGCTAACAACTTGCTAGTTTTTTTGCCACCGGCAGAAAGCTGCACACTAAAGAACACTGGAGTCTCACTAACATAACTATTTTCGTCCTCATATTTTTCTGGGCGTGGGCAATCTGGCAGAATCTTAGTCTACGTGCAGTATTAGATTGTGCCGCAATTCGTCTGAATCAGACTTGTGCTTCCATACATCATGCAATACGTACTTTACTAATGCAGAGTATTTTCTATTGTGACCATTGCCCCGACTAATAACTTTGGCCCTTAT
>JACCGJ010000579.1:0-24484 GCA_013407085.1 Atriophallophorus winterbourni | reverse complement strand
AGCTTTTTTATACCATAAATTCTTGAATCTAGGCCTAAGCAAACTGGGTTGAAGTGCCCACACCACTAATGGAACAATCAAGTTTTATGAACAAGTAGAGCTACATCAGCACGAAAGCTTCTTTCCGGCTTGCATTGCCATTCATAGTAACAAGCTTTACTCATCACTACACTCAACAACATACAAGATTAAGCAAACGCTCCACCATTTAGTACCGTTTTAAGACATCCTGAAGCATAACTGACAAATCTGGTCACGGAGACCTCAGTTCGGATCTCAGATTACATTTTTAGCTGTTTATATCATGTGCTGCATGGATGTACTTTGTACTGTGCGACAAACACCGTGCTAAATTGATTGCCAGATGTAGTGAGCTGCATTCTGAAACAGACTGGAGTCTCACTACCATCGCCTGTTCTTTTTTCTTCCTCATATCTATATAGGCCTGGGCAACCTGACAGTACCTTAGCCCATGTGCAGTCTCTGACTGTGCGGCACTTTGCCTGGATCAGGCTTGTGCTTTCATACCATTATACCATGTGACGATTTGGCCATTACGAGTTTTACGCCAGTCACAAAAAGAATGCGTTTCGGAAGTAAGTGATCCGGCATCCGCAAAACGTGTCCAAACCAGCGTATGAAATGGTAACCGTTAACACGGAAAATGCTGCGGAGACCACGGATATGCTCTTTATATTAAGTCCAAGATTCGCACCACTCTGTCGCCTTGTAGACTCTACCCTAGAGTAATAGTATATCCTTTCCCGTGCCAGAGGTGAACTAGGTTGCGGAGTGCTATGGTCGCCTTGAAAATTGTATGGAAACATCGTCATCTTTAATCAAGCGCATTCTCTCAGACGGTACATCACTCATACTCCATTCTTCTGATCCAATACCTCGATACGTATCCACGCAGAGAAAACTTCGGTGCACAGACCTGAACGATCTTTCACTGAGGTTAAACAAACACAAGCAGCCATGCAGTGCCAAATCAAACGCAAAATGACCGGTATTTGTGATCGTATATTATTAAAACAACTTTGAAAGCATAATGGAAACCACATCGTAAGCAAGTAAGAAAATGACTAGGCATAAAAGACAATATTAAAATGAAACATATCATACACAGTTTTCGAAGCGGAAAGTAATAATAGAAAAAAGTAAAGTAAATAGTAAGCTAGTAAGGGTCACCAAAAAGCTGCAGTTACGGCGCCACGAGGGGAACGTCAATATCCGGCTTCTTCGTACGTCGGATTGATCACCTTGGTGGTTGGTGATTCGAAAATCGGGTTTTCTGCCATTTCCCATCGCATGTTCTCGCCCTGTTGCTCGAATTTGGCCAACTCACGTCGGTCGTCGATGGTGATGACCAGTTTGTAAATGAGCAGGAGGATCAAACCACCCAACACGATGCCCGCGATCACACCAAGCACGATGTAAAGGATGTTGATGGTTTTCACGCATTCGCTTTTGCGCATGATGTTCAAGTTGACCTGGCAAATGAAACAATTGACGCCGTGTGGTTGAACTATGATAAGGGTTACATGGTGAGGATAGTTCCAAAGGTTGTTATAGCCGGGGGTGTTCGTGGGAATAAGCTCCCACTGTTTAGAAAATGCTCCCATATGGTACGCGTCTCAAATAGCCTCTGACAACCAAGTCCAGCTTCTGGTCTGCACGAGTGGCTCCCCGAGCCCGGTGGAACTGCTTATACCAACAGGAGAAGGGGCGAGGGCGAGTGACTGGCGCAAGAAAACCAGTTTGCTTCGGGCAGATGGAGAGCTCGTTAGCCTGGGAGGGCATTTAATCTAAGGGAAGGAAAACCCTGATTTTAAACCTCTGCTGCCTTGCCGGATACCCGATCGCGGGAAAGCCTTCGGGAGAAAACCAGGAGGACAAATCTGCGCATGGTTGTGCAAAGGCTAGAGAAGCTGACTCGAGCAAACGCCAAGTGGTGCTGGGGACGCAGCTTTGTACTCAAATTCCCAAGAATCTTCATTGAAGCCGACTCATCCTCCAGGAGATCGTTGCACACAAGTACATGGTAAAGATACCGTCAGAAAAGATTGAGATTTGGACGTTTAAACTTGTTTACAACTGTTGGATAAGGTTAGCTAGACTAACTTCGTTGAATCACATGTGCAATTCCATCACACACACACAAAACATGACCGGTTTGGTGCTGTTTGCACTCATCAGGCAGGATCCACATACCTGGTGGGGTGTTTGATGGAAATTCATCGAAAATTCCGATTTTTTGCTCAAGCGCATGGGTTTAACCCATTTACGCGCATCGGTATGTGATTAAAAGGTCGGTCATGCCAATCTTATCCTACTTGGGCATACAAGTTCATACCTTCTGTATCACTTCCCCACCGTTTCAAGCGCACGCGGATCCTGATCCTACTGTCCCTACATGATGAGTGTAAACAGCACGAAACCGGTCGTCGGTTGTATGCGTGATGGAAGTGCATCCAAATGAGCTTTTTCGTTCGTGGTCATGGGTTCAAACCCAGTCTACATGAGTGTGGGCTCATGTGATGGAACAGGTTGGTCGTACCAACCTTACCCAACACTGGCATACAAGCGCAACTTGTTTACCATTCTTCCACTGTTTCAAGCGCATGCGGATCCTGATCCTACTGTCCTTACCTGATGAGTGTAAACAGCACGAAAACGGTCATGGGGTGTGTGTGATGGAAACAGATGTAATTGCGGAATTTTTGTTTACGACGGCTAGCGTTCGAATAATTTGTGTTTTCCTTTTGTGTATGAAATCACGCGTGGGGGGTCAGGCAACGTGCCGTTTGGCAATAGAGTGCACGTTGGCTGTGATAGTGCCGTGTTCATTAGATCTAGACGGATATTGATTGTACGACTCTAAGGAATTCGCTCATCCAATTCACTGCCTATGGCACTCGCTCTACCATGGTGCTACCTGTGCATATCGGAAGTATTTCTTTGGATTCAAAGGACAGTAATCTGTGATTTCAAATTAATCGTGTGATTTTATTGAATAACAATAAATCTGGAATCTAATTAGTAAATTTCATGACACTATTAAAGGAAACACGCCTATTCAAGCTGGTGACGTCGAGAGATATGTTCCTCAAATATACACGCTGCAAATTTAGGGATTTATTATGACATAACAAGTCGTGTACCAGAAAGCAAGTTTACCATCTTCTTAGCCACATTTTACTTTTTATCGCAACATATTTTATACGCTAGCTGACTCAAGACTTCGATCCAATGAGGATGCTGATTAGCGGATTGAGATGTGACAAATTGTATGGTATGAAAGCACAAGCCTGATCCACGCAAAGTGCCGCACAGTCAGAGACTGCACGTGCGCTAAGATACTGTCAGGTTGCCCAGGTCTAGACAGATATGAGGAAGAAAAAAGAACAGGAAATGATAGTGAGACTGCAGCCTGTTTCAGAATGCAGCTCAACACCTCTGGCCAATCAATTCAGCACGGTATTAACAGCACTGCACGATTGCACATCAGTGCGACAAAAAGAATGACCTGCTTGAATTTCATTAAATTAAATCGTCTCCCTTGCTCTCTGCAACACAAAACATGACATCCCGATAGATGTGCAAGAAAAAAGCGCAATGTCCAGCTATCGAGGAGAAGCAACTCACTTTCCGGTTGACGTAGATGGCGTCCGAGTATCGGTAGGTGAAGAACACGCGGCAATTATCATCCGTGTAGATGATACAAAGATTCGAGTCGCCTTGTTGTTCCTCGTTCTCGATCAACTTGACGCGAGTCATGTCAATTATCGTGCCGTTGCATGGGTCGCTGCACGTGGCCGCAGCGAGCGCATATTCCGGTGATTCAAACACCATTTCCCCGTTGCTTGGCGTGGTCAACTCGGCCGGGGTGGTCGACTTCGATCCGTCTAGTTCTTCGCGGGTTTTGACCAAGGAATCGCGCAAACATAAAACACATTTCTCAACACCTCGGTCGGTGCATAACGCGGATTCGCCGCCCTTCAGTTCGTTGCACAAGTGTCCCGTGAATCCGCTGTGACAGAAACACTGACCACAATCACAAATTCCCCGTCCGGAACATTCAACATCCTAAAAGAAAACCGGTCAAAAGGTTGTAAGAGAATTGGGGGAAGATAAATCAATACAGCAGCACATATGTTTGCTTACGAAGGGAATAAGTATAGAATTAAACGATTATCACAACGACTTGCCATAGTGCACGGATGTGCATTCGTGCAGTACTTCGTGCTGTGCGGCTAACACCGTGTTAAACTGATTTGCCAGAGGTAGTGAGCTGCATGCTGAAACACGCTGGAGTCTCACTACCATTTCTATTTTCTTTCTCAGATCTGTCTAGGCATTGGCAACCTGGCAGTATTTTAACTCACGTGCAGTCTCTGACTGTGCGGCACTTTGCCTGGATTAGGTTTTTGCTTTCATACCATACCATACAGTGCACTAATTTGATCAGTGAACTCAGATTCGCAGCTTCAAGCAATCATGAATTAGAAGGTCAAAAGTCGTTATTTTATAACTTTCATGTACATATGTATGTCTGGATTTTCTCTCAATCTCGGTCAACGCTAATCTTGACATGTTCTTAGTGCTTCAGAACAAAGTGTTGCACAATTATACATATATACAACTTGCGAAGGCCTTCAAAGTAATGCGAATATGGTATCGAGATGGCACGTACAAACACGATTATCAAGTAACGTTGAAAAGCTCATGATATGAAATTGCAGCATCTCGAAATTTGGTTAACGCTTCTACGCTTACCAAGGATTACATAACCGTGCGTTACGAGATGTTGCACTGGCTATAGCTGATTCTGGCAAAAAATCAATATGATTAAAGTTGGCGAAGAAACCTCCGGTAGTGTACATTAAGAGATGATTACGCGTAGCCCGGAATATAATAAGTTTTTGGAACCAGATTAATGTAATTGGTAGGGCTACGTATAGTGTATACCTAGGTGTCATAAAGACAGCGGCAGTTCCAACGTATGATACCACGGTACTCACTGAAAACAAAAGTAGCAGTCCTCTAAGCAAACGCCAACCAATACCTTTAAAGGTCACAGTAAACAGTGAGCAAACCAGGAACAAAACGGCAGTCTACGATGGGTGGTTACCTGAGGTCCATCTGGATCGAAACACTGCTTTTTGCTTTCCATGCAATCACAACGGTCGCCCGTGTAGCCAGGTTTGCATACACACGTTCCATCACACTGACACGTACCACGTTGCGGTCCCCCGCAAACCTGGTTGTCGTCAGAGGCGCGTTTGCATCCGTGACGGTCGCACTCGCAAAAACGACCCTCGTATCGCGCCAAATTACACTTGCACGTGCCACAAATGCAACGACCACGGCCGGAACAAGGCTAGGAAAACACAAAAACGTAGGAAGAGGAATTGAGGCGCAGGAAAAAACGAGAGTAATTACTATGAATGCAGAGCAAGCGCGGTGCTATCGCCAAGATAATGACTTGTAAAGGAGAATTAGGAGGGATTACGTCAAATGAATCCAGGTCGAAATGCATACCTTGTCCTAACGTCCAATCGGTTGTTTGAACAGGTTTTGAGGGCACCCCATCTAGCACACACCCGCGTTACACAAACTTGTCGATTAAATCCCGCTTCACTCCTGAGGTCAACCTGTCCCCAACTCTAATCGACACGAATCAAATAACACAAGAAAACGCCAATTAGTCAAACGCGTTTATTACACACACGACCAAGAACGAAACATCACACGTTCATCTCTACGAGACAAATCGTTACCACAACACGGTGCTCTCCATGTCTGTACCGGTTGTCACTTTAAGCTGATTTCGTGCCCACTGGTTCACTTCAAGTCCTCACTATGTAAGGCTCGTTTGGCCGAACTTGACTCATTGCATGCCGTTCGATAGCGGCTAGATTTATCGATCTCCTGATCCTGCTGAAAATGTTGTCGGTCGAACCGTTCTCGTGCGATTGTTCTCGTCAATTGTTTCGGAGCTTCCAGCGCTTGTCCTGCTGAGAATGATTTCAGTCGAACCGTTCTCGTGCATTCGCGATTGTTGTCATCAATTGTTTCGGATGGGCTATCGCGCAGTACTTTGTGCTGTGCGGCTAACACCGTGCTAAATTGATTGGCAAGAGGTAGTGAGCTGCATGCTAAAACAGGTTGGAGTCTCACTACCATTTCCTGTTCTTTTTGCATTCTCATATCTGTCTAGGCCTGGGCAACCCAAGAGTATCTTAGCTCACGTGCAGTCTCTGACTGTGCGGCACTTTGCTGGATCAGGCTTGTAGTTTCATACTATACCATACTTTACAATATGACGAACAAAGACAAATAACCTTCTTAGATTACCATTGCTTGTCACCTGGATAACATAGTAAAACCCGAGCTTACAAGCAGCTTTGGCTGATTCACACACATACACATAAACAAACAGGATTGTGTTCTCGCTTCACGAGGTAACAATACAAACGGGAACCCACCAATTTAGCACCTTCTTGCGTACATTGCAACAACATTGCAGCCTCCCCGCCAGCGCTATCAGCTGTTGAACATTCACAAAAATCTCCCGAGTAACCGGTTGGGCATTGACACTGGCCGCAGTGCAAAATCCCACGAGACATACAACGATCCGTGACCGTGTCTGGAACCGGAGTCCGCTTACACGTGGAGCAATCGCAAGCGGTCTCGACGTGAACAACGGGCTGTCAAATAAAGTGAAACACGTGAACGCATGTGAGCAGGGGGGCTGAGAGTTCGGGGCGTACGAAACAAACCTGATCGTCAAGAGCAACCATTTTCAAATTGATTTGCTTCGTTCCGAAGAAGCATTGTTTCGGGGTTACCGCGACGCGAAACTCGATGCGACCCCCGACCGGGTGATTTTCACAAATTGTTTTCTTGCTGAATTCCGTCTCGTGGTTGCACTTGCTAAACACTTGAACCTGGTGAATGGTTACAAACGAATAGAAAACAATTGTTAATTAATGTGACGTCATGTGGCGAAAACTCTGCTGCAATCGAAAGGCCAAAAACGCTATAACACTCTATTGTCAGAAGGTACGAAAATTAGAAACAAGCTTTGGCGCTTTTGAAGAAGAAGAAAATAGCGTTGTTCCTGTACACGAATTTATTATTTTTTTCTGCGACTATCTCTTCCTGGAGCATGAGTCGGCTTCAATGAAGGGTCTTGGGAATTTGGGTACAAAGCAGCGTCCCCAGCACCCCTCGGCGTTTGTTCGAGTCAGCTTCTCTAGCCTTCGCACAACCAAGTGCGACTTGCAAGGCAGCCGAGAGTTGCCAGAAAGAGGTGGTGTGCACCAACTAACCGTCTACCAGACTGTTCCAGCTTTTTCCTCAGGGTTTTCTCCCGAAGGTTTAAAATCAGGGTTTTCCTTCCTTCAGATGAAATGCAGTCCCAGGCTAACGAGCTACATCTGCCCGAAGCAAACTGGTTTTCAGGCGCCAGTCACTCGCCCTCGACCCTTCTCCTGTTGGTAGAAGCAGTTTCGCCGGGCTCGGGGAGCCACTCGTGCAGGCCAGAAGCTGGACTTGGTTGTCAGAGGGTATTTGAGACGCGCGCCATATGGGAGCATTTTATAGACAGTACATGAATGTACATGAATTGTTAACAGTTAAATTAATTTCACCACAAAATTAGGATAAAATGACTAAGAACTCTTGCCATGAGATTTAAAATCGATAGTCGCAGCTGAAACAGCCTTTGATTGGTCAACAATGTATCGAGCCAGGTAAGGAACATTAGAATTTCTGAATTATCCCGTTATTGAATAAGGAACGAACTACTGGCTTCGCGTGGAGAACAATAAAGGTCTTGTGCAGTGGATGTGCACCGTCGGAGGAAATGACTCGGATTCGTTCCTCTGTTGCATTCACAGAAGTGACGATAGACGATCAAATTAAATCCGCGAGTACACAGAACATACTTGAGATAACCTCAACATGTGGTTCGATTAGCAAGGGGATATAATGGAGTCTTCATCAACATCCGGTAATTCTCACTTTGACATAACAGGGTTGGAGCAACGGACATCTTTCGAAAGTAACAATAATCAAACAACGGTTCATACAACATGTCATACAGCATGTCATTGCTTAAACAGGCCATCGCATCGGGAACGTATTAGCATCAGATCACAAGCTTGATTAAGACAAAGTGTTCCATAGCCAAAAACTGCGCATGGTCTAAGATACTGTCGGGGAAAATAGCGGTGAGATTCCAGTGTAGGGTCGGATGCAGCCCAGTACCGTTGATACGGCAGTTTAACACAGAGTTACCGAGGCAGTGCATAAGTGTAGCACATCCGTGCATAGCTCAGGTATAAATTGTCTGAAAAATAACTTTCCGATGCCTGAAATTTTGTCATCTTTGACGCTGCGTACTGATAAAACCGGAAATAAGCAACCAAAGTTGTAAAAAGGGTATTCAACCCTCGGAATCACCACTTGGAAGTTCGTCAGCTATCGCGGTAATCAAAAATCGTGATACTTACATCGAGGAATTCCGCATCATATGTGGTTAGCATTTCCGCCTTGTTCACAATTTTGTCATAGTTTTCTCGCAGCAAACGGACAATGTTTGTTGAACTGTCCGAAAGAATGCCGACCGAAGCGCTGGGCAGGAACGACGCCAGTTTGGAGTAGAGCGTGAACAGCTTCTTGTCCACGGCAAAAATCACACTGATATCCTTTTCGGTCAGCACTTGTGCAATCTATATTCATAAATGACGGAAAGTGGATGTGAGTCGAGCGGAAATCGTAATAAAAAATGAAATCTGGAAGACGGATTGTTGGGATGTAGGTTGGTAGAAATCATATGATAAAATGCACTTGTCTGTCTAGAATAGTATGGTATGGTATGAAAGCACAAGCCTGATCCAGGCAAAGAGACACACAGCTATAGACTGCACGTGGGTTTAGATAATGTCAGGTTGCCCAGGCCTAGACAGATAAGACAAAAGAAATAGAAAGAAAAAGAAATAAATGGTAGTGAGACTCCAGCATGCAGCTCACTACTGTTGGCCAATCAATTTAGCACGATGTTAGCCGCACAGCACAGAAATACTGCACGATTGCAAATCCGTGCAAATGCGGCAAAAACAGCTTGTGTACTGCTTTCAAGTAGCCCAATTGCTCAGACAAATGAAGTTTTTGTAGAGATCATCCATCTGTTTGCGTAAATACTGTCAATAAAAGTTGCATGAAGAATTCAAATAGTGAGATGAAGTCAGTGCAGTGCACATCATGCAGGCGTTGGATCATGTTTCAGAGCTTGTTATGAGAAAGTGGACGATGGTACGGCAATTCATGAAGCGTGAGCATTTTAAAACACCTAAAGCGTATAGTACGTACGTATAAAATCACAAGCCTGATCCAGGCAAATAGCCGCACAGCTATAGACTGCACGTGGGCTAAGATACTGTCAGGTTGCCCAGGCCTAGACAGATATGAGAAAGGAAATAGAAATGGAAGTGAGACTCCAACGTGGTTCAACATGCAGCTAATGTTAGCCGCACAGCACAGAAGTACTGCATGAAAGCTTGTAGAAAAAACGGCCGTACATAGTAAGAGAAACCCGATTTCAACAAGACACGCAACTAACCTCTCCTACACTGGGATAATCTGTTTGATCAGCTGTGTGCCATCCGTAGTAGCTGAGTGAGGAGTTGAAACGGTCGGCTTGATAGGTCAATTGGCAAGTTTTGGGAGGAGGGCGGATTAAGCCAGCTATTCGCCCGTCCCCGGCCAAATGAAAGCCGCCATCCGAAGCGAACAATACTATTTTGCGGGCATTGCTCCGCCATTTGATGTGTTCATTGCAATGCGCCACTTGCAACAGTGCATCCAAGCCACCCTCTGGACTATCGAGGTTGCCCGAAGGCTGTGGGAGAAAAACAAGGGTAGGAAAATTATTAATTGCGTTAGTGGGAAAAATAGGATTTCATCTGGAAATTTAATACTAGTTAATGAGATTTATTGAGAAACTTGTAAGTTAACGTAAGTAATGATGAAGGAGATATGATCTAGGCAAAGTGTAGCACAGTCAAAGAGTGTGCGTGAGCTAACATACTGTCAGGTTGCCCAGTCCTAGACAGATATGAGATATAGAGAATACAGATGGTAGTGAGACTCCAGCGTGTTTCAGCATGCAGCTCACTACCCGTGGCCAATCAATTTAGCCCGGTATTAGTTGCACAACACATAAGTACATAACGATTGCGAAACTGTGTTTCGACGAAGATACGGTAAAGTGGAGCCTGATGAGTGCTGAAAAGTATGATTATACTAACATCAGAAAATACATACATCAGCAGAATACTTGGTGTTAGTAAAATAATTATTGATCGATTAATGATGATCAGTAGCATCAAAGCCAGACGTTGCTCAGCACTTCATTACTGCTTCAATGCACGCTGAATTTAATCCTACTGTCTTCATGTGAGAAGGATATATCACCCGAAATTGTCGTGCATAAATTCGGAGCATGTATATAAGCACAAGCCTGATCCAGGTAAAGTACCGCACAGTCACAGACTGCATGTGGGCCAAGATACTGTCAGATTGCCCAGACCTAGACAGATATGAGGAAGAAAAAAACAGGAAATGGTAGCGAAACTCCAGCCTGTTTTAGCATGCAGCTTACTACCTCTGGCCAATCAATGTAGCACGGTGTTAACCGTACAGCACAAAGTATTGCAGGATTGCACATCCGTGCATGGTAGCACTCCAGAAATTATTTCGTTTCTTCTTCGGTCGATGTCGACCATCGATGTACATCATGCCATAATTTACCATTCATAAACTCACGAGTACATAGGATATATATAGTGACAAGAAAGCGTCAGCATTACACAACCGAATACTCACCCGCGCAACTTTGGTCTTTTCTTGGAATTCATCAAAGTTTTCCGTGAGAGAAAGAATATGCTTGAATAAAAAAGGCGGGTCACATTGCAGCGGTTTGGTTCCAACGTTTAGACAAGGATTTCGCAGGTACTCTATCGTGGGGACCACAAACGGGAAAACCGGCTTGTCCACGAATGCGCCAAATCCCATTTGTAATTTCTTGGTGACATTGCGCATGGTCAAAACAATGTCATTCGTCATTCGGGATACGGTTTCCAGATCATCGCTCATCGTGTAACTTAGATCCGTCAGAAAGTAAAGGTCAACCGGATAGTCGGAAATAGATTGAAAAGTAAAATTTAGTACTAAGGTATCGTTGGGTCGGACTTTGATGGATTGAGAACGCGGCGTTAACTGGACATCTTCCGGTGGTGGTTGGACTGAGGCTTCGTCGTCTGTAAAGAATGGCCAAAAGGAAATCAGCAGTATTCAGCACTTGTTTCGGAGGTAAATTATCCCTAACACTTGAGCTGACGAGTATAATAAATTAGCGTTCTCGAGAATGAGAAAATGAGAAAAACGTTTGAGAGGATACTCTTCAAATCATCCCAAACAGCGACTTGTTGGTGTCGCTCAACTAATTTACGCTTCACTGGTTTATAAAACTTGATTGAATGCGTGTAGGCATTACATCCCAGTGTAACTGCACTCTTGAACAGGTTTCGTAGCTTTCACGGTTCCATCATTGCTCATACATTTTGGATTTAATCGTGTTATAGGTGTAAAAAACATAAGCATTCGGTACTTGCTACCAGTGTGAACCTGTCCATGATTCTGCTGATGGTTTACGAATTCAGGTTCTGTGCACGTTTCGAGAAAGACGTAGCAACCTTAACCAAGTCGACATTCGCTTCCTCGTTAACCATATTGGAACCTGTTGCTGGTGACGAGGATGTCGATCACCATGAAGATTTTGATTTGGTAAAAACATGAACGCATTTCAGTAAATTCGAACATTTTCGTACTGAATTTACCGTCGTGACGATAAATTAGTGATCACCGTCATCATCACATCGGTAGAAAATACCAAAAGCTGGCCGAAAAATTCTGAACAGGTGGAGCAACGTGTAACTTAATAAGCTACAGAATCACTAGAAGAGGAACATCTGGCAAGTACAACTCTTGTGAACCATGTGTTTAATCAGGTTTTGTCAATGGATATAATGACATCATCACGGCCTTGCAGATTTAATCATCGTGCATCCCATCCAAGAAACGACAAACGCCAATAAGCATGATTTTAGGCTATATCCTCCAGAGCAAGTCGGAATAAAAGGACGTCAACCAGGATGACAAGAAACCAAATCTACAGCCAGTCTAGCTGCCAAAACCTATATCTGATGGAGCAGAAGTAGAGTCTATCTACCTTTACAAATCCGAGCAGGGAAAACGATGGTTTGGGACCCCAAATCATGACTCAAGCAAAGAAGTTGTGTACATAGTCATGTTTATTTGCACGGCAGAAAAAAGTTTAGTTCGGATAGTTGCTTTACATACCCAATAATGCCAGCTAACGAGAGCGATGATGTGGAAACAGTAATTAACGAAGACACTGAATTACGTTGATTTATTATTTTTTAAAGACCAGGTTCCCTATTCGTACAATACCCCTCGGAGCGTTGCTATTGAGATATTGCACTTGAGCTTTAATGACAGGCGGCTCTAACACAACAGACTGCCCAAGTTGCGGAATGTCCCCGCCACTTAAGAAAAAGGAATCAAGACCTAATTACATAAACGAAAATACCTGAGTAGGTGCAAAATTCTACGGTAGTAAAATCCTCGTTGTTCGCCCTTAAATCACTTTCAACCAGAGATATAACGTCGCTTCATACATGGAATTTGCAAAACCCATTTCAAAAGAAGATCCAAAGTAACCGTACACCGATTGAAAAGGAGAACTACGTCTATTCTGGCTTAATGCCAGATGCCGTTACGTCTGCACTAGATGTGGCCAGTATAGCGTCTATTATAAAAATTACGAAAAATGTAGGAGCAGTTACTCGCCAATGATATCTATCGATATACTCGAAGGAACCATTAGCATCAATGAAGATCGCGACAGCCGGCTGTTTACAAGTGCAGTATCGTTATATGACTTGTCGAACAGTCATTAGGTGATCGAAACATTCTTTACGCGACAGAATCCTCCTGAATGTTCACGCTGCTTTTAAACCTCCGCTGCCTTGCGGGATACCCGATCGCGGGAAAGCTTCGGGAGAAAACCTTGAGGAAAAACCTGGAACAGACCACCACAGACCTGGTAGACCACCTCATTCTGGCAACTCCCTGCTGCCTTGCAGGTCGCACTTGGTTGTGCAAAGGCCAGAGAAGCTGATTCGAACAAACGCCGAGTGGTGCTGGGGACGCCGCTTTGTACCCAAATCCCCAAGAACCTTCATTGAAGCCGACTCATCCTCCAGGAGGAGATAGTCGCACAAAAGTAAAAGTAAAGTACGCTGCTTAAAGATGATTCCTCAAATAAATAATAGTGTAAGAATCTGCGCAATGTTATGTGAAAATGGCATTCTCCCGCGAAATATCATTCTACCTGACTCTAGAGAATAGATTCTCTGCTTCAACGCTTCAGAAAAAGAAGAAAATGTGTTTAGTAGGATGCTTTAATTAGAGTAGGGACTAGATCATCAAAACTAGCAAACTTGAAGGTTTTCCTTCAAGTGTTATTTTTGGCAGAGCTAAGTCAACCGAGAAATATTCAGAGCACCGCGTAGAAGGCAATGAGTTGAATTGAGCTAAAAAGCTGTTCGGCTAAACGAGGCAGGCGGATCCTTTGTAAACGATCACTCGAGCATTTTACTTTGATGATTGTTCCGTTAACATTAACGTACTCGAAACCCATGGATCGAATTTGCTGTAGACGCTTTCTGGCGTTGTTTGCACTGGTGGTTACCCAATTTCTGATGTTTGTCACTGAACATCTCTGTAGCATCCAACGATGTGATAGAGGCTATCCCTCATGTGGAACGGGAAAAACACTTCGTATTATTTCCAGTTAGCCAATCATTGACTGGAAGCTCCAATGAAACTTTGGGCTAGAGGCATTCTCACAAAACGACTCCACGTTAAGTTATACAACAGTCGATATCATATTCCGCTCTTGATTCATAGTATCGAATACAGCTGTGTCAAAAGCATTTATTAAGTTGCTGCAATATGCTTGTAGAATTGTAAGCGGTGGGAAATTTCAAGATTCGTTAACTTAAAATGACAAATTCGGCTAAGAGAATATTACCATGAACTTAGATTGATTGACGCATTATGGAAAGCTATGCAAGTGTTCAAGAAATAGCGGCAATCCTGGAGCAACTTGACCTATCGTCTATAGGAAGGTGGTCGATTCGTGGTCTTGGTTGAACGTCTTTAAGAAGACAAGTTGCGCTACCCGATTTCGTTATTCGAACTGCATATATCATTGTGCGGGGGATATGAGCAACACATTACTTTGGCATATATCATTGTTTAGATAAGAAATCAATCTAAAAGTTGGGCTTGGGTTTGAGCTTAAGATTATACAAACATCTGCTCGACCCGAGAGAGAAGCAACAGGATCACCTGAGCGGCACAAGGCGTACCTGGTAGAAAGCTTGGTGCATTTCATTACTTCACTATAAAAAATAAAAACACGATAGACAATAAATGCATACAGATACTAGAATAGCTTGTAGTCTTGTCACAGGGTTTTAATGTTCACCATATATGTGTAAGCAAATTTGCACGGTTTAAGCTGAGAAGTTGAGTCTAGGAAATGTGAAACTTCGAACAGGTTCACGTCAGTCGCTTATGTTGAAAGCACAAGCATGGTCCTAAAAAGTGTCACATAGTCATGGACTGCATGTGAGCTAAAATACTGCCGAGTTACCCTGGTCTAGACAGATGAGGATTAAAAATAGAAATAGCAGCAAGACTCTAACGTGTTATCACATACGGCTACCTACGGGTGGCAAACCAAACAAGCGCGGTTTTAGCTGCACAGCACATACGCTCTGCAGGATGGCGCCTCTGACGGTCGCTTAGAGCATTGGGTTTTAAAAATAAGAGTTTGAACATTGTGAGCGGGTTAGAAAAATACTATATTAGCAAAGCTCACATACCTGTCATTGATGTGGACTTAACGTTTTCAATATGTGCTTCTGGACAGCCGCGGTCCAATAAAACAGAAAAAGGAGCACAGCGGTAACCCGGGCCAACGGCGGTGTCATCATATGAGTCGTCGAAACACCAGGAACACTGTGGATCAAGACCCATACATTCTCCGCAACTTTTTGCAGTGTTACATTTAGTTTCGACCGACTGATCACAAAGTACATATGCGAGAGTAATCGAAACGATAATAACGCCAAAGAGCTTTGAATAAAACATCATTCTATTACTTCTCCCAGTGCTTAGCGTGAAGATCAAATGAAAATCTGAAAAGTAAATGCAAAATAAACGAATCACAACCATTAACATGACATCGGAAAATGTGGTGGCCAACCCGTGAAATAACCAGCGGAACAGGAGCAAATATGTAGGCAAAATAAACATTTACAGAGTAAAAAGACAAGTTACGTAGTCTATACCTGCAAGTATTTCGATCATGTGTGAAGAGACATTCAGCATCTTTATCAGTTGCGCAATATGTTTTTCGATAATATGGCCTTCAATTCGGAATTCAACACACAAAATGCAAAATTACTTCTGTCTTGTAGATGGGAAGCAGCACTAAGCCTTTTGTTGAGAAAGATGGCTGAGAGCAGCCGAAAATGTTTTGGCTTGTTATTTAGCTGTACAGGACGAAAAGGACAGTAAAGGTCTCGAAGACTTACGACATAGTACTTAATAACTGACCATTTACTTTCCATGTCTTTTGTTTCAGAGAACCAGTCACATCGTGAAGCGGAAAGCCGTATGGCATTCCAGTCAACTCGATTTATATTGCGCCACTTACGTAGTGACGAAACGCACAGGAGTGCAGCCAATCGAGATATACCTAGGAAATTCTATCAGAGGTCGTCTGAGTGTCCCTGTCAATACCTGGTAGATTAAAATCACCTATTAAATAAAATCGTGAGTCTGTTCTGAGCAACTTGGTAAGAAGTTCCCTAAGTTCCTGGTCCTCCTCCTCAGAAGCGCCGAGTGCCCTGTAACAACAGCCTAACGCAAAAGAGATCTTACCAACAGTGACGATTGTCGAGACCAGCTGGATGCCGAAGATGGCCAATTTAATGCCAGCGTCTTGGTATTTAATACTATGCTGTAAGTGTATTAGAGCTCCTCCTCCGCGTCTACGGTCTGGTCTATCCGATCCGAGTGCTGTATGGATCGAACGATGATTAACGGAAATAGTGTCTGTATGCGATACACCTAGGATCCTAGATTTAGTTTTGGAGGCTTTCTGCATTAATTCCAGCTATTTACTACGCACGTTGCAAGCGTTTGTGTATAGTATGCTAACAATATTTCGATGTACCGCGCCTAATTTCGGAGAACCTTTGGGTGCAGAACCCGAGGTAGTTTGGTGTGTCCAAATGCGGTAACACACAAGTACTGTATGTGAAATCTACGTCGCTGGAAGGTTGTGGCGTAGAGGTTCTTAATGCAGCGGCGTTGAGCGCAGACAAAGCGAGACTTCCGTTTGCTGCATCACAACTTAGCCGAGAATCTTCACTTATGTTTTCTACCAGCACTTGAGCATTCTTGATTAAAATATCCGCTGTTGCGGAATTATTCCATCGGAGTTTCTCGGGGTTTCCCTTCGGTCTTGCTACGTTGCAACCCGAACGCTAGAACGCAAAATATTTTGCCGAAGCTCGGCGACTATCTGACACCAATTTATACAAGATATTTGTATTTGTATCTATCTGGTCACTTTTGAAAAGAAACAATTCTCTCTCTGATTTTTAAATTCGACCAAGATTGGCCTTCCTTGATTTCCTTTCTTCCACAGACCGATTCTATAGACCCCAGCTAACTCAAGATTATGCTTACGGTATGCTAAACGCATTGGCGATCTAAGCAGCGTCGTGATTTAACCTCTTGTATAAAAGGCTCTTGTTCGTTTAGGATCAGAATATTTCTCATCCATGTTTTCATATTTTTCTCAGGAACAGCGTTTTTTCTCAACTCTTGCAATTCACTGCGGATTGAAGCTAATTGTGAGTTAAATGTCGCTAAATTGCTGGGACGTGGCTCGGTTTCCTTACTTGTACGTAAGCGCGCTAACGTTTGAGCTCGCTGGCTCTTCTTACGTTGGCTAACAACAGTGTTGTTAGTTTTCCCCCGATTTTTCTGCTTAATTTTGAACAACCGCCGACTTATACATTATTTGTTTGGGCGATGCCGCAACTTGCACATAAGATTTCTTGGTGGGTTCCTGTAGTGTCGCGAGTAACTGGGAAACTTGCTTACCATAATCCTCCGTCGCAACTTCTTTGCATTCTATGCAAACCCTTTCGAACTATGTATGGGCTGCATAGTAAAAAATGGTATAATGGCAATTTGATATACCTGAGCAATTTTGGTGCGCCCAGCACCTGCATGTACAGCATTCGATTCCTTTGGCTACATGATTACCACAGCCATAATGTAGATATATAAAATACAGATATTTATATTTAAGTAATGAAATTAATATATATAGCAATTTTGTAATATATAATAAGAGCGTGGGAAATACAACCAGGTGGAACGTACGGCGCTAAAACAAGATATGATAAAGAAACAACACAGTGTCCCTTGGTATCGCTTCGTAACTGTGTAGAAGCTAAAAAGATTTTGCTGTGATTGATGTGATGTAATTTGATGTCTCTGCACAATTGATTCGCAAACAACACTTTCTGAACTTCCAGTTTCAATCAATGCATTCAACTTTACACCGTTTACGATGCATTTAGTGATTGCCATTGAAAGACAAGCTGGAACCGATTCATGAGAATACCTAGGGAATTTGCATAGCAGAATTTTAAGAATTCGTGATAAAGTAATTTTGATTTTGCAGCGCTAATCTCGGTAAGATCGTCTACGTCGCAATTTTTACTACCTTGTGCCGAACAGAGTTGGAAAATTCTCGAGGCTAGTTGGGTTTCAATCCGTCCTATCCGCCATTTACCGCTGCGTTTTGTGAATGTTTAATAACTGAACCCATACGGAGCTGCGATGGTGCAGTTGCATAACAACTTATTTTGAAGGCGCCTTTGCCTCCGTCAGTAGGAGAGCGCCGTTTAGCATCTTAAACCTATCCCACAAAGTTGCGTAAACGTATTTCGTTCACAATGCTTGTTTCTTAGCCAATCAGTGTCTAATTTATTTATTTCTGTTTAATCTTGTGCGAAACGCTCTAATGGAGACATTTAATGTGGAACGGCCGATATACGTTATTCAGCTATGAAATGACATCGACTATTGAGACGACGTAGTTGTCCTTTAATAGTTGAACGGTTTCTAAAATTGTTTCGGTAGATTGTGCAGTATTATACTTTCTAGAATGTGTTTTGCACTACCCAACAGCACAATTTTGTTTCGGCTAAATTGATTGGCCATCGGTAGCGAGCTGCATGCAGAAACACGCTATAATCTTACCGCCATTTCAATTTTTATTTTCTTTTTCATGTCTGTCTAGGCCTGAGCAATCTGACAGTATCTTAGCTGTCTATGACTGTGTGGCACGTTTTCTGAATCACACTTGTGATTTCAAACATTGCGGCATATTTATCCAGCAGAAATGTTTGAGTCTTGACAATAAGTAACTTCGGGAAATAGACATTTTTGTCTGCTAGTGTGATAGCATTCAGTTCAATGTGTGTGCAATGAGATTTTCATTACCATTTTCAAGTTGCTATAGCGTTTTTTTACACGAATCACCATTGAACTTAATGACGTTTCTCTCGGCAACTCAACGACAGACTCTATTTTCATAGAATTTGAGTGGTCTCTTGGATGAGAAATCTGGAATCACAGAAATAACTAAGGCTTCTCGGGTTGGCGCCACAAGATACATGGCGCAAACATCGAAATTATGTTCTGATACAGACTATTCATAGAGAAAGAAGTTAAAGTACACAGAGTTTGTTGGTTGTGTCCTGTATGTATGAAATCGTGCAAAGCAATAAAAAAACATTAAGATTTCAAGCTTGGTATTTTATCGCTCCCCTTGAATTATTATCGTTGAATGGGTGATCAGACTGTTACATGGTTCAAGTAGGTGAAAGATTCCAAGCGAACCGTCAACCTTATTGAGGTCCATACGCTCTGATTTCGCAGTGCCTAGTAACACTCGGATGTGCGACCGTTCATAACTACTGTACTGCGCAGCTAACCGTTATAAATTGATTTGCTACCGATGCTGAACTGCATGCGGAAACACTCTGGAGTCTCATTACCACTTTTGTTTCTTATATCTATCTAGGCCTGGGTAACTTGACAGTATTTTAGCCCATGTGCGATCTGAGACAGTGAAGCATTTTACCTGGGTCATGCTTGTGATTTCACACATACACACACAGTGACATGCTCGTTTGTAGACAGCTTAGAATTTTTGTCTTGTGTGTTTTAAGTCTGGTAGCAAAGAAAGCTTGGTGTGATGCGATACAATGGAAACCGAAAAAAACCTTCGAGCTCATGTGGCTATTTTCATTCGCAACTCGTAATTAATCAAATTTCATGACATATATAGACGTCTCATCAGTTTCACCTCCGTAGCTTTGTAATTTCTATCCCCTTTAGCATGGTGATTACTTAGATATATTAAGGATTTAATTTAAACATGGTTGTAGGTCAGTTACAAATTTGGTGATTGCTATCGATATAATGACTTTAATGATGATTACTGGTACTATATGAATAGAGTGAAGTACATGTCATAATACCCACTTATTCTCTTTTTTCATATTATTATATTATATTATATTTGCACAATCTGATACAGATATAGTGCCGTTCAACATAAACAATGAGATGTACAAAGCGAGAAGGGGGTACAAAGCGTTGTCATTGGCATCGTTGAACGTAGGCATGATACTACCCGGTTGCCTAACCGGTATTCCTTCTCGTGTATATACGACACCTTTATGTATGTATATGTAGGTAAGCACAATGCGCGTTATTGCTCATGATGAAAAATACATTATACTATGAGGCTGTAATAAATTGAAACTTGCACAGCAGCTAACTTGAACGTATTTTGACCAACTTTTTCAACGTTAAGTCTACTAATTTCTGAACGATCTACTGTCAGCTCTTCAAAAACGGATGCACTGGTTTAGTCCAGTGATCATTATTGCCATCGGTATAGCTTGATTGATGATTTTCTCGTAGATCAAAGCTGGTTTGTTTCGTCAAGCACTATGCTTTTATCTTACCAGTTACTTCCCCTTTGCCTCCTTATTACAAGGTAATCGTGCTGCAATTATTGCTCTTTTATTTTTTAACCGGGTCTGTACAACTTGGGTCTAATTTGATTAATTTAGACCCAGGACCGTCACGGGTGTGCAATCGTGCGTGTTGTACGACTAACAACTTGCTAGTTTTTTTGCCACCGGCAGAAAGCTGCACACTAAAGAACGCTGGAGTCTCATTAACATAACTATTTTCGTCCTCATATTTGTCTGGGCGTGGGCAATCTGGCAGAATCTTAGTCTACGTGCAGTATTAGATTGTGCCGCACTTCGTCTGAATCAGATTTGTGCTTTCATACATCATGCATACGTACTTTAACTAATGCATAGTAATTTCGATTGTGACCACTTGCCCGACTAATAACTTCGGCCTTATTAGTAAATTAAGACATTTCGGTTTCTATAAAGGAATTCATTGTGAACACCGCATATCATTTGAAACCCGCGCTGAATAGGGGCACTTTGTTTTCTACAAGGGCGACTTTCACTATTGTCCGGGGTTGTGCAAACTCTTATACTGTTTAATGTATTTAAATCATTGGAAAATGATTCGGACTCCAAAGATCCTACAGATGATCTAATTTTTGATTAAAATTTTGCCGCAGGTTTTCATACCATTATACAAAGCGGTCGTCAGACCACATCTCGAGTATTGCGTTCAAGTATGGTCAACTTATTTGGAAAAAGATATTGCCAAGCTGGAAGGTGTTCAACGTTCAGCTACTCGTATGATTGTTGGGCAATCGGGTAGGTCGTATCAGGAACGATTGCTGCGTCTAGAGCTCTTCTCACTAAGTTCAAGTTCAAGTTCAAGTTGCACAGGGCTGAAGGTGGCTAAAAGCCAATCACGCGCCAAGATTTCCTTCGATGGTATGCGGTTGAGCACCCGGCACTTCGATATCGAGTATACAGTTCGTACTTTTCACACGTTCTTGCTTCCGAATAACTGGAAAGTAAGGTAGGGTTTCTCTTCACCAGCACCGTGAGAGGTCAGCTATTCAGGAAACAATGCAATAATATGCGTGAACAATGTGTGGTGTATGAAATCACTAGCCTAGTTGAGGTAAAGTGAAACACAGTCAAAGACTGCATGTAGGCTAATTTACTGTCAGGTTGTCCAGGCCTAGACAGATATGATAAAAATGTAAAAATACGATTTTTTTGTTTTTTTATAAAGTTTTTTATTAGACAATGTGCGGAAATATGATAGACCATTTAACGTCAATTCCCTTTTAAAGCTCAACACATTTGGGAGGCCTTACTTATACAATCTGGGAGCTTGTTTCCAGAAGTTGACCACACGGTTGCTGAAAAAGTGCTCACGTGCCAGCAACCTGGGCCTACTCTTAAGAAGTTTCATGGAATTACACCTTGTAGCTGCTTTAGGTGCAAGTTTAAGGATTTCAGTAATATTATCACCTATAAGACCCTTTAGAATCTTGAAGGCTTCTATTAGGTCACCTCGCAGCCGCCGTCTCTTTAGTGAGAACAAACCGAGGTCCTTGTGTCTAGCCTCATAAGTTTTACCTGCCTGACCCTTAACCATCCTAGTCGCAAGGCGCTGGACCCTTTCGATACATGCTATATCCTCTTTTAAGTACGGTGCCCGAGATTGAACGCAGTACTCCAAGTGAGGCCGCACGACTACTTTATATAAGGGGATGAAGATTGAAGGTTTTCGGCAAGATAACGCCTAAAAAGGAGGAGGCTACGTGGGGACCTGATTGAAACCTTCAAAATCACGTCAGGTTTCAGTAGTATTCATCCCAGTGAATTGTACGCTCTTGCGCCAAGTGTGGGTACTCGAGGCCACCTATTAAAACTGGCCAAGCGACATGTCAGGTCAAATGTTCATAAGTTTTTCTTTAGTGAGTGGGTAGTAAATTACTGGAATCGACTTCCTAAAGAAGTTGTTTGTACTACTTCGGTAGGAGGTTTCAAGAATAGACTTGACTCTGTGTGGCCTTCATTATTTCCTGATTTTTATCCGTAAGGGAATAGTTGGTATCATCCTCATGTTGTCTTTGGAACGCACTAATGTTTCTTCCCACCTATTGGTGAGGGGAGTTTTTCTGTTGCATTCCAGATTACTCTCATACCAGAAGATATTTGTGGAGATATTGTTTGAAGTGGTGGACGCTTTTCTGTGGCATACCATCGAAAGAAATCAGGACGCTCGATTGGCTCGTTAGCCACATACAGTCCTGTGCATACTGAACTGAACTGAAATGAAATGAACGGATTCACGAGCACTAATTTATATTTCAGTACTCAAACTTTTCCCACTGGAATATCGAAAAATGCTATGTGATTTGCTGGTCACGCGGAGAATCCTGCTTGGATATTACGGAACGGAACTTCAACAATTCTTTTCGGTATCCACGGACTCCAAAAGTAGAGGTCATTCGCTGAAGTTGCAGAAGCGCCTAACGGAACACCTGAAGCCATCGTTAAATCTGTCGACCAGAGTGGTCAATATTTGGAATGCACTCTCCGCTTATGCAATCGGGGCAGTCACTGAAGAGCAGTTTAAACGCATATTGGACGGCGAACTTTCCGCTATCCTGCGCGATTCGCTTACTTTTCTAGCTGAGTGACTCCTCGTGAGGAATCTATGCTGAGATAGCAGAGACCCGGGAGGTGAAGCGGCTTTCACGGACTGTAGTCCCCCTGCCGTCTATTCAGAATAAAAAGAAGAAGTATCAGTATTTTCTCCTTCTTGATAGACGACAGGGGGTCAATCCCTTGTAAGCCGCATCTCTTTATATCAGCAACATAGTCCAGGAGAACCTCAGTTGAAGAAATCCTGTCCAGCTTTGTTCAGCTTCGCCGTGATTACAGGCAATACCTTATCCACAAGTTGCTTGAATTGGTTTTCAGATCTTGCTGAAATAACCTCTTCCGAAAGCGCATTCCACGAGTTAACAATTCTTGTTGAGAGCGTGAATCTCTGTGGTAGGCGTAGTGTCCTTTGCTTTTGAAGCTTAGAGCATGGCCACGGGTTCTTGAGTCCGTCACGAGAGGGAAAAACTCGCGCAGCTCGTCACCATAAGCTCCCAGTAATATGCGACGAGTTGGCAGCAGGTCGTAGCGCACACGCTGAATACTGAGCGACGTGAGGTTGAGGCGTTGAACTCTTTCCACATAAGGAATTGATTTCAATCCTTGTACTCGTTTCGTCGCCCGCCCTTTTGCAATTTTCCAACTGGTCACGTTCTTCCCTTATTTTGATGATAGGTGTCTGTGCAAACCCATATTCCAAAACTGTCCTCACGGTATGTGGAATTAAATGCGAACATCTGGTAATCACTGAAAACGACCGACTAATATCCCAACATGCGCGTTGCATCAGCATTTTCTGTCGTTCCTCCTTCGCATTTTAAGCGTTCCGAGTCCGAAGTCACAATTGTATGCCCAGGTCACTTCATGTCCAAACCCATTGGTATGAAGTGTAAGTGTGTTGTATTTGGGGGTGTTGATGAGCTGAATGTCTTGAACCCTGAGCCTAGATATTGCTTTTAAAGAGGACTATTTTCGTTGTTTTATAGGCTCTCCTATGATCGCCCGAGGAAGTACTCACCTTCAGGCGTGCTTGGCCCCAAAAGCATGACAGCGCGTTCTGTCGGTTTACAGGAATCTGCCATTTTATTACCGTCCAAATCAAGCAATTTGTTCAATTTCGTTCTGGAAAAATGGTATTATCGCAGAATAGCCCGTACTGTACCCAAATTCCAGTCACTCCGCGCAAAAGGTCGACAATAACTTATTTATGAACTCGTGGATGTCTTAACATATACTTTCAAAAGTAACGAGAGCCGAGAACAGATCCTTGCGAACCCCGTAAAGTTGGATGTTTAAACCTCCAATTTGACTTCCGTTAACCTCGCGCTGTGTATACGGTCAACACGGACGTCTTCAAATCTAATTTAGAAACATGTTTTAATATTATTACCGCCCTCATACATTGGTTTGACAATGCCGTACTTCCAATATTTAGGTAACCTACCATACCTCAGGGATAAATGGAAGATTAGCGCCAGTGGTTAATGTATGATACTCGACAATACCTTTAAAAGCATCTGGTGTATATCGTCCGGGCACGGTGCTGAGTGTACATCGAGTCGTTCCAGTAAATACTGCACCATCTCTGGCGAGAT
>JACCGJ010000578.1:29477-75933 GCA_013407085.1 Atriophallophorus winterbourni | reverse complement strand
TCAACGAAAGCTGGTTTTAGACGATCAATAGAAACTGTGAGGTTTCGATCATTCATGTTCAAAATGACGTACTTGTGTTTACGCTTAGTAGCTCTGCGTGTTCTATGATAGTTTGGTTGAAGTGGTTTATATAGGGACAAACGTGGCACAAATAAATTCGCACGTATCGCGATGAGGTGATTTCTGTTGGTGGACATGGCGATGTCGAGGAGTCGTATAATCCAACTTTGACACAAACGATCGCAAGCGAGTTATGTAATTTGACATATAAGTCAATGACTGGCAAGGCACAACGAGTTCACCAGGGAGACACGAGGTAGTGCCACAAACTAACTTTGCGGCTGAGCAATGCATGTCTTCTTTCACGGTAGAACGAATTTCAAAAAGAGGAAATGATAAATTCTCAGTGCATCTATTAGGATCGGACTGACCAGCAAAAGCGGCTTTGACCTGCTGGTGGGGCGCCATCACCTAATCCATTCATGTTAGGATGGTAGGCGGTGGTTCGGATGGGCTGAGAGTTAAGGTGTATAGTCAAATCTCGGAACATTATCGATTGAAAGTGTGCGCCAGGGTCGGATGCGTTGATAAATGCGGTGCCAAAATAGACAATCCAGTGTTCGACAAGGACGCGTGCTACAGACTCAGAACGTGATCCTTGATCGGAAAAGCAATCGGCTATCTTGTAATGCGATCGATCGAAGTTTGAATGAAAGAATATCCGTTGGATGATATCATCAACCTACAAGGTCAAGATGCACATGAGAGAAATGACCGTTTGAATGCCCAAAGTGGATGTTAGGTGTGATCGTACGTCGTGATATTTTGTTCTTTCGACGGTTGGGTCAACGCACTTGTCTATCGGTTCGAGTTTAAACGGGACTGGAAGGGACTGAATGTTTAAGATGAACGAGGAAGGTGGTAGGCACATGAGGATTACACGGCGGTTGTGATTGAGGGGAAAGCAGTGTCAATGGATTTGGTGGCTTAAGCTCAACGAAAGCTGGTTTTAGACGATCAATAGAAACTGTGAGGTTTCGATCATTCATGTTCAAAATGACGTACTTGTGTTTACGCTTAGTAGCTCTGCGTGTTCTATGATAGTTTGGTTGAAATGATTTTTCATCAGGACACACGTCGCATAAAAAGAAAATCAAACGTATCGCGATAAGGTGATTTCTGTTGGTGGACATGACGCTGTCGTGGAGTCCTATAATCCAACTTCGAAACAAACGATCGCAAACGAGTTATGTTATCTGACATAGAAGTTAATGACTGGCATGTCACAACGAGTTCACCGAGGAAACACAAGGTATTGCCACAAACTAACTCTGCGGCTGAGCATTGCACATCTTCTTCGATGGTAGAACGAATTCCAACAAGAGGAATTAATAAATTCTCAGTGCAACTAATAGGATCGGACTGACCAGCAAAAGCGGCTTTGACATGCCGGTGGGGGGCCATCAACCAATCCATTCAAGTTGGGATAGTAGACGGTCTTTTGGATTTGCTGACAGCCAAGTTGTAGACTCAAATCTCTGAACATTGCTGATTAATAACGAGCGCCGTGGTCGGTTGCGATGATAAATGCTGTGCCAAAATAGGCAATCCAGTGTTCGACGAAGACACGTGCTAAAGACTCAGAACGTGGTCTTTTATGGGAAAAGCAGTCGGCCATCTTGTAAAGCGACAGATCGCCGTTAGGAAGAATGAAGATTCGTTCGACGATGGCATTAACCGAAGAGGTCAAGCTGCACATGAGAGAATTGACCGTGTGAATGCCCAAAGTGGATGTAAGGCTTTATCGTACGTCGTGATATTTTGTTCTTTCGACGGTTGGGCCAACGCACTTGTCTATCGGTTTGAGTTTCAACGGGCCTGGAAGGCACTGAGATGAACGAGGGAGGTGATAGACACATGGGGATTACACGGCGGTTGTGATTAGGGGAAAGCATCGTCAATGGATTTGGTAGCTTAAGCTCAACGAAAGCTGGTTTTAGAAGATCATTAGAAACCGTGGAACATTCATATTCAAAATAAAGTACTTGTGTTTAGGCTTAGTAGCTCTGCGTGGTCCACGATAGGATGGTTGAAGTGGTTTATATAGGGACACACGTCGCATAAAAACAAAATCGCACTATTGCGATAAGGTGATTTCTGTTGGTGGACATGGCGATGTCGTGGAGTCGTATAATCCAACTTCGACACAAACGATCGCAAGCGAGTAATGTAATCTGACATAGGAGGTGATGACTGGCAAGGCACTACGAGTTCCCCGGGGAGACACAAGATAGTGCGACAAACTAATTCTCTGGCTAAACATTGCATGTCTTCTTTAATGGTAAAATGAATTCCAATAAGAACATGAGGTAAATCTCAGTATAACTATTAGGATCGGGCTGACAAGAGTACGTTTAATCGATTTGCTGCAGATTGAAGGATCGACACTAAGCGCGTTCCATTGTATTAATCCCACTTTGATGTTACCCAAAAGGGAGAGATCGAATCGTGCGCCGGCAGACAAAACAGAAATGTCATGTCTTGATAAAGCATCGGCAACCATGTTCACCTCTACTTTGACTTAACCAATGTTAGTAGAGAATCGAGAACTTTAATCAATGTGTCATGCGGCGTATGATGATCGAGTTTAGAATGCAAAGCAAAAGTTAACTGTTTGTGATCCGTAAAAAATAATATAGTAATGAACTTCCAATAAGTGAATGAAATGCCATGTGGCTAAATACACGAAAGTAATTCATGGCAAAATTTGTGGTTTAGTGGGTTTGTTCCCGATTAATCTTCTGCGAAAAATGCCAATTGATGGTTTGTGTTCTGTCAGTTTTGTTGTAAAACAGCTCTTACTGCCGAATCAGATGTATCGGTCGTTATTGATAAAGGATAAGTCAGTTCTGGATCAATGAAAGACATTTCAGTAGCAGTGCAAAGAACATTTTTCAGCCTACACTCACCTGCGGTCTTCTATGGATCCACATTTATTGGTGACGACTAGGAGATGGAAGAATGGTGAAAGATTACAAGCTCTAGATTATGCTCAAACTCGGCATTTGAAATTTTGAGTAAGCAAGGATGAAGTCGCCTAGGTCTATAAGAGATAGGTGGTCCGCTTGGGACTATGTGGTCAATATGACCGTCTGTCTTGGGGGTTGCATAATAGATGGAAATACTTCCAGTATAGAACAAAATGTCAAAGATTCCGTAGTGAAACCCTTGATACCGGAGAAATGGCTTTGATAGTGATGCCTGACACATGCGAGGAGGTTGTCGTATCCACTAATCTCCGATGTTTTACTTCCACAGTTAGACCCAAGCGAGACAAAAGTCGAGACCGATTACGGGGCAATTAACCTCCTGAATGATGAAGGTCCAGGTGAATCTGCGTCATACTTTTAAATTGAGAGTTAGAAGGCGTTCGCCGTAAGTATTAATACAAGTGCCATTTTCAGACTTAAGATTGTAGGACGACGGTTTTGAGGAACTGGATGCTCTAAGTATGAAAATAATTTCAGCGCCTAAATGGACTAAAAAATTTAGAACAGTCGATTTGATTGCATCATAGGTGGGCGACTTGGGTTTGGTGGGCCGGGCATAGTATTCGACATTACTGGCTGACTATGTTGTAGGCTAGAATCCTTGCATGTCCTGGATCTTGGCGTGTTCTCATTGGTCCGTAGACACCATCCAATCGAATGTGCTCTTTGATATATTTAAGGGTCGAATACCACGCTTCGATTAATTCTCGAACGTGACGAGTACTGCATTTGGTGATGATTTATATACTAATCCAATTGAATTCGTGTCCTCCATGATTCATGTGTACCGATGTTACTGATTTGTGGTGATGTCGTCGTGTAGCCAGTTTGTGTTCATGTATCCTTGTTTCTAACTTTCTCCCGATGTGTCCAATATAACATTTCTCACGATAGGAACACGGGATTCTGTTCACGACGTTATTTCGTCCAACCTTAGCAAACATGCCCTTGACCTTGACTAGTTGGCTTCTCAGTGCTGAAGCTGGCTTGTGTGCTACACTAATTCCGAGCGGCCGTAGTATTCTTGCGGCAGTGTTAACCTTGCTGGGTTCGTGCTGTTCACACGCGATTGGGTTGTCGAGTCCATGTTGCGAATTCTGAAGTCCTTTTGGTTTCCATTCTTCCGGAAGTGTTTGAATGAATGTTTCTCCTCTTCTTCCCAGAGATCGTAGGTAGTGCAATGTTTTTTGCGCGGTTGAATTGTGTTCAATCGCAGCTCCGCATGCGGGTGGCCAGGTGCTTGCTGTTAACGTTCCACATTTGATCCTTGTGTGTTCGTTCCTTTTATACACTAGTTTCTAGGTTTCCTTTTCTGTTCTTCACACGTTCACTTACAGAAATGGTAGACAGTTTCTCCGAATCTGTCTACTTCGTAAATTGAATTCCAATGAAGACGCAATCCAGTAGATGGTGCGCATTTTCCAAGTTTTCTTTCTTTAGAATCACGAACGTAACATGGACGTATCGGATCCAGATTTTGGGTTGGATCAGCGGTAATGCGATACGTTCAAGACATGCATTACGGCTCCGGCTAGTAAACCGGATATTTGAGATCCCATTTGAGATCCTTTCATTTGTTTATACAAACCATTACTGAATTTCAAATTCGTCTGCTAACACGATTATAATAACTGTAGTATACTGTTTTTGGCCAGTCAGTTTCCATTGTACTCCGTTCCGCGTTCGTCCAGCAGTTTTGATTTGGTTTGCAGCGCTAAGTTAGTGCCGATAGATGTAAATAGCGCTGTCACGTCAAAAAAAACACGATTTCTTCATCTTCCAAATTCACGTCCTTTATCGTCTGCCGAAATTCAGTTACGGAATCTTACCGCGAACGCGCACAAGAGGATTGACAAATACTCAAATGTCGATGAAGTCGAGAAGAATTTCTTTCGCGGTGAAATTAGTGATCAAGGATCAGATTATTCCGTAACTGAATTTCGGCAGACGATAAAGGACGTGAATTTGGAAGATGAAGAAATCGTGGTTTCTTTTGAAGTGACAGCGCTATTTACATCTATCGGCACTAGCTTAGCGCTGCAAACCAAATCGAAACTGCTAGACGAACGCGGAACGGAGTACAATGGAAACCGACATAGCAAAAAGAGTATACTACAGTTATTATAATCGTGTTAGCAGACGAATTTGAAATTCAGCAATGGTTTGTATAAACAAATGAAAGGATCTCAAATGGGATCTCAAATATCTGGGTTGCTAGCCGGAGCCGCAATGTATGTCTTGAACGTATCGCATTACCGCTGATCCAACCCAAAATCTGGATCCGATACGTCCATGTTACGTTCGTGTTTCTAAAGAAAGAAAACTTGGAAAATGCTCACCATCTACTGAATTGCGTCTTCGTTGGAATTCAATTTACGAAGTAGACAGAATTGGAAAAACTGTCTACAATTTCTGTAAGTGAACGTGTGAAGAACAGAAAAGGAAACCTAGAAACTAGTGTATAAAAGGAACGAACACACAAGGATCAAATGTGGAACGTTAACAGCAAGCACCTGGCCACCCGCATGCGAAGCTGCGATTGAACACAATTCAACCGCGCAAAAAACACTGCACTACCGACGATCTCTGGGAAGAAGAGGAGAAACATTCATTCAAACACTTCCGGAAGAATGGAAACCAAAAGGACTTCAGAATTCGCAACATGGACTCGACAACCCAATTGCGTGTGAACAGCACGAACACAGCAAGGTTAACACTGCCGCAAGAATACTACGGCCGTTCGAAACTAGTGTAGCAGACAAGCCGGCTTCAGCACTGAGAAGCCAACTAGTCAAGGTCGAGGGCATGTTTGCTAATGAGGAGAGAAATAACGTCGTGAACAGTATCCCGTGTTCCGATCGTGAAAAATGTTATATTGAACACATCGAGAGAAGGTTAGAAACAAGGATACATGAACACAAACTGGCTACACGACGACATCACCACAAATCAGTAACATCGGTACACATGAATCATGGAGGACACGAATTCAATTGGAATAGTATGTAAATCATCACCAAAAGCAGTACTCGTCACGTTCGAGAATTAATCGAAGCGTGGTATTCGACCCTTAAATATATCAAAGAGCACATTCGATTGGATGGTGTCTACGGACCAATGAGAACACGCCAAGATCCAGGACATGCAAGGATTCTAGCCTACAACATAGTCAGCCAGTAATGTCGAATACTATGCCCGTCCCACCAAACCCAAGTCGCCCACCTATGATGCAATCAAATCGACTGTTCTAAATTTTTTAGTCCATTCAGGCGCTGAAATTATTTTCATACTTAGAGCATCCAGTTCCTCAAAACCGTCGTCCTACAATCTTAAGTCGGAAAATGGCACTTGTAATAATACTTACGGCGAACGCCTTCTAACTCTCAATTTAAAAGTATGACGCAGATTCCCCTGGACCTTTATCATTCAGGAGGTTAATTGCCCCGTAATCGGTCTCGACTTTTGTCTCGCTTGGGTCTAACTGTGGAAGTAAAACATCGGAGATTAGTGGATACGACAACCTCCTCGCATGTGTCAGGCATCACTATCAAAGCCATTTCTCCGGTATCAAGGGTTTCACTACGGAATCTTCGACATTTTGTTCTATACTGGAAGTATTTCCATCTATTATGTAACCCTCAAGACAGACGGTCATATTGACCACATAGTCCCAAGCGCACGACCTATCTCTTATAGACCTAGGCGACTTCATCCTTGCTTACTCAAAATTTCAAATGCCGAGTTTGAGCATAATCTAGAGCTTGTAATCTTTCACCATTCTTCCATCTCCTAGTCGTCACCAATAAATGTGGATCCATAGAAGACCGCAGGTGAGTGTAGGCTGAAAAATGTTCTTTGCACTGCCACTGAAATGTCTTTCATTGACCCAGAACTGACTTATACTTTATCATTAACGACCGATACATCTGATTCGGCAGTAGAAGCTGTTTTACAACAAAACCGTCAGAACACAGACCATCAATTGGCATTTTTCGCAGAAGATTAATCGGGAAAAAACCCACTAAACCACATTTGGCCATGAATTACTTTCGTGTATTTAGCCACATGGCATTTCATTCACTTATTGGAAGGTCATTACTATATTATTTTTTACGGATCACAAACAGTTAACTTTTGCTCTGCATTCTAAACTCGATCATCATACGCCGCATGACACATTGATTAAAGTTCTCGATTCTCTACTAACATTGGTTAAGTCAAAGTAGAGGTGAACATGGTTGCCGATGCTTTATCAAGACATGACATTTCTGTTTTGTCCGCCGGCGCACGATTCGATCTCTCCCTTTTGGGTAACATCAAAGTGGGATTAATACAATGGAACGCGCTTAGTGTCGATCCTTCAATCTGCAGCAAATCGATTAAACGTACTCTTGTCAGCCCGATCCTAATAGTTATACTGAGATTTACCTCATGTTCTTATTGGAATTCATTTTACCATTAAAGAAGACATGCAATGTTTAGCCACAGAATTAGTTTGTCGCACTATCTTGTGTCTCCCCGGGGAACTCGTAGTGCCTTGCCAGTCATCACCTTCTATGTCAGATTACATTACTCGCTTGCGATCGTTTGTGTCGAAGTTGGATTATACGACTCCACGACATCGCCATGTCCACCAACAGAAATCACCTTATCGCGATAGTGCGATTTTGTTTTTATGCGACGTGTGTCCCTATATAAACCACTTCAACCATCCTATCGTGGACCACGCAGAGCTACTAAGCCCAAACACAAGTACTTTATTTTGAATATGAATGTTCCACGGTTTCTAATGATCGTCTAAAACCAGCTTTCGTTGAGCTTAAGCTACCAAATCCATTGACGATGCTTTCCCCTAATCACAACCGCCGTGTAATCCCCATGTGTCTATCACCTCCCTCGTTCATCTCAGTGCCTTCCAGGCCCGTTGAAACTCAAACCGATAGACAAGTGCGTTGGCCCAACCGTCGAAAGAACAAAATATCACGACGTACGATCACGCCTAACATTCACTTTGGGCATTCAAACGGTCAATTCTCTCATGTGCATCTTGACCTCGTCGGTTAATGCCATCATCGAACGAATCTTCATTCTTCCTAACGGCGATCTGTCGCTTTACAAGATGGCCGACTGCTTTTCCCATCAAAGACCACGTTGTAAGTCTTTAGCACGCGTCCTTGTCGAACACTGAATTGCCTATTTTGGCACAGCATTTATCATCGCAACCGACCATGACGCTCGTTTTTATTCGGCAATGTTCAGAGATTTGTCTCTACATCTTGGCTGTCAGCACATCCGAAACACCGTCTACCATCCCACCGCGAATGGATTGGTTGATGGCGCCCCGCCGACAGGTCAAAGCCGCTTTTGCTGATCGGTCCGATCCTAATAGTTGCACTGAGAATTTATCACTTTCTCTTCTTGGAATTCGTTCTACCAATGAAGAAGATGTGCAATGCTAAGCCGCAGAGTTAGTTTGTGGCACTACCTTGTGTCTCACCGGTGAACCGTTTCTGCCATGCCAGTCATTACCTTCTATGCCAGATTTTTTAACTCGATTTCGATCGTTTGTGACGAAGTTGGATTATACGACACAACTTTAGCGCCATGTCCACCAACAGAAATCACCTCATCGCGATACGTGTGATTTTGTTTTTATGCGACGTGTGTCCCTATGTAAACCACTTCAACCATCCTATCATAGATCACGCAGAGCTACTAGCCGTAAACACAAGTAGTTCATTTTGAATATGAATAGTCGAAACCTCACGGTTTCTATTGATCGTCTAAAACCAGCTTTACTTAAGCTTAAGCCACCAAATCCATTAACGATGCTTTCCTCTCAATCACAACCTCCGTTTAATCCACATGTGCCTACCACCGCCGTCGGTCATCCCAATGCTCGAGTACCTTCCATTTCCGTTTAAACTCAAACCGGTAGAGAAGTGCGTTGGCCCAACCGTCGAAAGAACAAAATATCACGACGTACGATCACACCTAACATCCACTTTGGGCATTCAAACGGTCATTTCTCTCATGTGCATCTTGACTCTTCGGTTAATGCCATCATCGAACGGATATTCATTCATCCTAACGGCGATCTATCGCTTCACAAGATGGCCGACTGCTTTTTCGATCAAAGACCACGTTCTGAGTCTGTAGCACGCGTCTTTTGCGAACACTGGATTGCTTATTTTGGCACACCATTCATCAACGCAAGCGACCCTGGCGCTCATTTTCAATCGATATTGTTCCGAGATTTGACTCTACACCTTGGCTGTCAGCACATCCGAACCACCGCCTACCATCCCAACGCGAATGGATTTGTTTATGGCGCCCGCCGGCATGTCAAAACCGCTTTTGCTGGTCAGTCCGATCCCAATAGATGCACTGAGAATTTACCACTTGTTATTCTTGGAATTCAATCAAATATTACAGAAGACATTCAATGCTCAGCCGCTGAGTTAGTTTGTGGCACTACCTTGTGTCTTCCCGGTGAACTCGTTGTGCCTTGCCAGTCTTTACCTTCTATGTCAGATTACATTACTCGCTTTCCATCGTTTGTGACGAAGTTGGAATATACGACACAACTTTAGCGCCATGTCCACCAACAGAAATCATCTCACCGCGATACGTGCGATTTTATTTGTGCGATGTGTGTCCCTATATAAACCACTTCAACCATCCTATCATAGATCACGCAGAGCTACTAAGCGTAAACAGAAGTAGTTTATTTTGAATATGAATGGTCGAAATCTCACGGTTTCTATTGATCGTCTATAACCAGCTTTCGTTGAGCTTAAGTCACCAAATCCATTAAAGATACATTCCCCTCAATCACAACCGCTGTGTAATCCTCATGTGCCTACCACCGCCGTCGGTCATCCCAATCCTCCAGTCCCATCCATTACCGTTGAAACTCGAGACAGTAGACAAGTGCGTTGGCCCAACCGTCGAAAGAACAAAATATCACGACGTACGATCACACCTAACATCCACTTTGGGCATTCAAACGGTCAATTCTCTCATGCGCATCTTAACCTCTTCGGTTATCGCCATCATCGAACGGATATTCATTCATCCAAACTGCGATAGATCGCATTACAAGATGGCCGATTGCCTTTCCGATCAAAGACCACGTTCTGAGTCTGTAGCCCGCGTTTTCATCGAACACTGGATTACCTATTTTGGCACACTATTTTTCATTGCAATTGACCCTGTCGCTCAGTTTCAATTGACATTCTTCTGAGATTTGACTCTACACCTTGGCTGTCAACACATCTGAACCACTGCCCAATATTTTAACGCGAATGGATTGATTGATGTCGCCCAACCGACAGGTCTAAGCCGCTTTCGCTGGTCAGTCCGATCCTAATAGATGCACTGAGAATTTATCACTTCCTCTTCTTGGAATTCGTTCTACCATCAAAGAAGATGTGCAATGCTGCCGCAGAGTTAGTTTGTGGCACTACCTTGTGTCTTCCCGGTGAACTCTTTGTGCCTTGCCAGTCATTACTTTCTATGCCTACCACCTCCCTCGTTCATCCAAATCCTCCAGTCCCTTCCAGCCCCGTTAAAACTCGCACCGGTAGACATATGCATTGTCCCCAACGTCTATCTGACTATGTGACCTCATTGACATTTCGAGCGTATGTTATCCTTTCTCTAAGCCAAACTAACGCTCTGTTTGGAAATTATTGTAGTGAACTACTTTCACTTTGTATCTCCGTGTTTTGTACATAAGGTTTTATGCCTTTTTTGGTTATTCGTCTATTGGCCTTGCATGCATCAATCGAATTAATGTTTGGCGGTTTTCGAACTCTCGGACTTCGTCTTTTTTGTGGTTGCGAAGTTTGTGTGCGCTACTTCGTGCGGGAATTGTGATTAACGGATCCTGCTACATTTTCGTGCATTCTCTACCTTTGTTTCCATCTCTTGGATTTTCCCGTGTGGATTATCTCGCTATCGTTTGAGTTCACTGGATCTTTAATTGGACATTTGCTCGTTTAATCTTTTAGAGAGTTGATTCTATTTTAATTTCTATTTTGTGTAGGGCAGTCTTATTTTTGTTCCACTACACAATCAGCACATGTGGAGCATCGCCGAAGTCCCAAAAGATCCCAACGTTTACTAAGACCAGCTAAAACATTGCAATTACAACAGAATAAACGATCGTACGAAACTTTATCGGTAAGTTACGTATACCCCAGCAACAAACCTCCCTTTCCGCTACATACATATTGTCTGACTTGCTAATGACAACAAGCTTCCATCGATCTCACTAGACCATTTTCCATGATTATTCTGTACCTCCACACGTTCGCTATGTTTTTGCTATAAAAATACAAACCATGTCCTCGGTGAAATAACGTTGAAGCACGGACTTCTGCTCAACGTTCCATTCGGCCTTTTCTGTTTTCCTGATTATCGGGTTATGAGCAACACATTGATTGATAGAACGCAACGAGTGTCACCGCATTCATCATAACACATTGGCTAATTAAATGTACGTTATCATATAATGTATACTCAACTCGTCGTATCTATGACTACAAGACTCAAGATTTACGGTTGAAAAAGCAATTAACTTTCCAATAACCATAGAGTGGAACTATAGGTACAAACGTATATATATATATATATATATATATATATATATAAATTAAATCACAATCAATGCGAGATGATAGTTTATTAATAGTTGGTGTCAAAATTTGGATTAGCTCTCATATAGTCGTCAAGTATCGATTTGAATATAGATAAACTGTTTGAGCTTACCAAATCGGCAGGTAGGGAATTCCAAACAGACAATAACGAATGTCACTTTTTGAAGCGAAGCGAAGTGCGAAGCGAATTTTCGAAGTGCCCTAACTGCCATTTGCAATGGCGAATAGTATCAAAGCGAATATCCGAAGTGCACTTCACAATGGCGAAGCGAAGCGAATATTCGGTTCGCTTCGCAACTTCGCTTCGCTTTAAATCCCAAAGCGAAGTATTCGTTATTGTCTGATTCCAAACAAAGCACACACGCAACAACTAAATGCGTGGCAGTTCGATTCGAACGCACCGCTATTGCTATCTCTCCTTAGATCATATAAATATCATACACGCTGTATAATTCACATAATGATTGAAAAGTAAATCGTGGCACGCAATAATTGCATCAAAATAATTTTGAGCAATTACTCACCTCGATCTATCATCCTCAAGCAGATCGCGTCATTGTACTGTCGCTGAAATTTTCGTGAATTCGATGTTCACATATACGATGAATTTAAACGTTCTCCTGTCTCACATGCACAATCCATCGAATGTCTATAATATATGAAAATGAAATAACGTGTTTCCATTGACACCTCAAAAAATGTATCTGTCGAATTATGTCTTCGTAATAGCTTCCATTGATTTATCTTTTGTGATCCATACTGCGATCCGCCGGAGTGAAATCTTTTTATTTTTATCTAACATTAGTCTGCTTAAATATTTTGTTCACAAGCTACTGAGATTCAATTTTACGAAAAACAGAACTCACCGATATCCCAAGCATCCGTCAGCGCGAACCGTTCAATAAATTTGTGTCTGAACTCAACTGAGCAGTTGGTTTCTACTCCCCGACTCACAAAATGAGCATGATATTGTATTGAACGAAAAATAAGTTTGCTCTGTGATGATTACTCAATACTCTCATGTCCGCTGCAAATCGATAATGCGGTGGTCGATAAACGCGTGACGGAAATCAATCAATCGATAGCCGGGCTCGGAAGCGTTCAAATCCATCTGGATGCGCTGAACGCGGTTGACAATGCATTCAACATTGATTAGAAGATTGTGATAAAAATATGCCAAAATTCATTTATAAAGCGATAAGTTATCGTAAACAAGAAATAGCTGAAACAAGCATCGTAGCGCGTTAATTAAACTACACCAATTGCTGTTCCCAAGAAACAAAGATTATCACGGTAGTTGAATATAATTGAGACCGATTGGGAATACTTATTCATGGAAAGAAAGTTTGTGATGAATCGGTCAGAGCAGTTTTTGTTAACGTTAGCCTTCTGACACAGGAGCTTCGTTCAACCAATGGTATCTCATAAGTACCTCAAACCCGCATCTGTGTCGATTGACGTACGATATACTGTCGTTCTTAGCTTGCCGTTGTCTTTCTGTGCGAGACCTTCCGAGAATGGAAGTCTCCCTTTCATAGACTCAGTTTCTTTTGTAACCAATATTTCGGATCCAAATTATTAAGATAACTATGAAACGCTTCGAGTCTGTTGCGCTTTATGATGATGGATGTATCTTCGACATAGCGCCACCATATCTTTGGCTTTAAAGCTTCGTTTTTTTTAAGGCTAGCTCTTCGAAATACTCCATGTACATATGCGTTAGCACCGTGGAAATAGGTGACGCATCGCTGAATACTATTTTGTTTGTATAGCTGCCCAGTAAATAACAAGTGGCTCAAATTTAGACAAATTGCTACATCGTTGACTTTTTTGTACACTCAGGTTTGTATGATACTTCAAGGTCGTATCAGAATTGAGTGACTTCCTTGGCAACGCCTAAGTGCTGGTAGTGTCGACATTGTGGAATCCTTATAGGGAAAGACTTCACGCAAAGGCGGTTAAAATAAAGGCTGGGGCAAATGCGCTGAACAAGGTGGGTGGGGCGGATATCTCAACAATCTGGCGTTCGGTTCTGCAGCGGATAATGATTAACGTGCATAACGCCTAATGCATACGCAGTCAAAGCAAGTAGCCTTATCGGTCAGTGGACATTGTTCACACATGCACTGACAAAGCAATTAAGTGATTATACAAGATGCAGCTTGCAACGATTACCGTGGGTGCACACGGATTACGCGAGTAATAGGGAACGCGGACGTTATTAGCACCTGCACAATAAAAAAAATCAATTCGGGGTTTACCACACGTAAGGGGCGGATAAATTTGCCTTGATCTAGCCTGTCTACCTTAGGTAATGTAGGTTTGATCAGGTAATTGCAATTGAAACCTGAACCCTGTTCGTGCTGACACCAAAGATTTTTACGAAACTTCTGCGTCAGAAGCGAAGTGCTACCAAAAAATATGCTCTAATCAATTCATCGCAAACTTTCTTTTCATCAAACACGAATTATGATTTAACTGAAAGTGCTGTCAGGCCTATGCGAGAAATATTATCGTGTCGTCCCGGTGTATTCAAAAGCCGTAATCCTGCGGGGTTGCAAAATGTTCGATTTTCTGAACATAAACAATTATTAATCAGAGTATTAACTAATAGTGAATACTACCCCTTAACGTTGCACATTCACCCAACTTGGATATATTCAAATCGAACTTGGACAACTTCATGTCGACCAATCCAAACATTGAAACAATATATTCTGCATCATAAAGCTTTGAACCCATGCATCCAAGTAAATTATACATATTTACCCTATCAAACCGGTTGAAAACAATTTCTGCTCTATGTATTTTTACGTGATTCCTGAACTAATCATTAGGCATATTATTCGCATATTATTCTGTGGTTTTAGTAAAGCTATGTGCTTTTTAGACCATTAAAATGAATTGAATTGAATTGAATTAAAAGCATTTAGGTGATCGTAACAGACCACAAATAGGACCAGCATAGTGCTCAGCAATCGATCGGAATATGTTTAGGATGGTTCGGGGTATGGAATGTTTTGTAAAGTAAGATAGGTCTGCAATCGATTGGAATATGTTTGGGACCGATCGTGTATTCATAATGCTGAGAAATTTGAGTGGAATCGGTTAGAGTAGTTTTTGGGTAACGTTTCACTTCTGACACAGAAGCTCGTCATAAAAATCGGAGATTGGCGAGATCCAGTTTGTATACCTTACGTAAAATGTACATCTGAAGCGATACGTAGAATCTTGAGCCAGGCGGCCATACGTGTGACTTATAAGAAAGGGAAAATTATCCGTTCGGTTCTGATGCACCTCGAGGAAAAGACACCTTTATCTAGCGTCACGAACAGCATCTACAGAATCAACTGTAAGCAGTATTCGGGTGTTTACATAAGGCAGTCTTCCGGGGAAATTCACACTAGAATCGAAGAACACCTAAAGCGTGTCCGGAAACAGCCCCGGGATGCGAGGGATTATCAATCCCTTATTCGTGATTCCGCCTTGGCGGAGCACGTTTTAGATACAGGCCACAGCGTCGATCTAGACAATGTGGAAATATTAAGATGCGGTATAATACCGTATAGCGAACGCCTACATGCGAAGGCGATCGAAATTGCCGAGGCGGTCAATAAGGTGCATGGGGTAGAAATCTCCATAATCTAGCGCTCGGCACTGCTGCGACGGTAAATAGTTATTATTCACCTTATACCTACTAGTTAATTAGATTGTTGCTTTCCTTCAAAAATAGGTTAACCTTAACCTTTTTAGTTATGTACTTTTACGCATGTGGACCGCCGTGTCAACTGACCTTGAACGTGTTCACCTGTATCAGATTGACAAGGATACACGTTAGTAGGAAAATCGACCACTGATCCTGGTCATTCCCACGAGACGTGACACACACTAGATTCAAGAATTTATGGTATAAAAAGCTCGTAGCTGTACAACTGTCATGATCAAAAATACTCCGGGTTTCAGCTTCGTAGCATTGTTAACATTTCGATAAAGCAGTTTGGGATTTCGCTGCATTCCTACCACCAGCTGAAGCTGGTGATATTTTTTGTCCTCTCGGATGAGATTTGTGACTTGATTCCGCAATTCGCGAAAGTTTGCCCACGTCGAATCAGTTCTGGCAACCTTGTGAATAGCCCATGCCAAATTTCGCTTTGTCAACCATTTTCTAGTGCTGCTGCGAATACTGAATTGTCGTTCTTTGCTATTATGTTTCGGGACATATTCAGAATTGAAATGTATCATGTTGATTATGTAATCTGTCAGGGTTGTGCAATGCGAGTTCGGATCACTGAAATTTATATTATGTTCATCAAAACTACCATTGTTTCCATCAAACCAATGTAATCAACTTTTCTATTTCGTTTTGTTTGCTTTACAATTCTACTGGCGTTGCACACATATTGAAATAGCAGAACGAGGTGGTCGCTTCGACCCAGGGGAGGGTGATACTAAACATCTTCAACGGCTGTGGCATTTAACATCCCTCGGGAGATTCCTATGGTTATCTTTCCAGTTAGCCCTAATTGATTCCATCATACCTTTCGTTAAAAATGTTACTTTCAGAGGTTTTGGCCCGTCACCTTTATAGTTTGGTGACCGAGGTATTCTAAAAGTGTCCACCACCACTGACTCGTGAGCTCCGATGATGTCGGCAACGTAGAGCCACTGTTTATAATCGTGGTGCTGTATTTCACTTCCGAAGTAGTGTTAGTTTTTCGGGAACACCAAGAAAAACAACACTGCGTTGATCAGATATGTTCGCATTGCTTAAATTTCCTTTCCTCTCCCACCACGGAATATCGGTATGTATGCGACATTTAGTATGTGAACATGTACATGGCAAATAAGAGTTTAGAAGAACGTCTTCCATCTCTTTTTGGCTTTTGAAAGTTATTCTCAATAAACGTGGTTCGTCGAGATGAGGAGAATTGGGGTGCCGACTTAGGCGGGTTATTGAATGAGGCAGTATCGAGCTCATATCCATCATTGGACACAGCCGGTACCATTGTTCAATGTCGTGAGTTCTACTCGACAAACGTGTCCCTGATGTCTCTGGTACATTGGTGAAAATTACACTGAGATTCATCAAAGTTGTTTTCATTTCAGTATTAGTTTTTGAAGTAGATGAATTCTGCTGGTGGACAGTCAGTACACGCCCTTTCGACTTTCTAATGTGACTAACATCTGAGTGGCAGCTAGCTTTTGCATTACTAAACTGTTCAGCCTCCCGCAAATTCTCTTTGAGTAACGGCACAACTTGTGGAGTTACGGGATGTAGCGTTAAGTTCATATTGGTTTCATTTTTCATTTATTCTGGGCATTTACTAATGACTTCAATGTTTCCTCGAATTTTTTGGAACAGTTCTCTAAGTAGTTGATGCGATTCTCTGGATCTCCTGGTTGTGATACATTGGTCCTTGCGCCGTTTAACGGTTTTGTTCTACAGACGCTGCACACATAACATACACTTGGAATTTTAGGATTATTAATAATGACTACTGCCTCGTTAGTCAAAAGTTTGTCGCACTTAGAGTGGATCTTAGTAGAGCACATATAACCAGGCAATAACGAATACTTCGCTTTGGGATTTAAAGCAAAGCGAAGTTGCGAAGCGAAGCGAATATTGTTGAATATTCGCTTCGCTATCGCCATGGCGAAGGGCAAAATAAAACTTCGCTAAAACTTCGATATACTTCGCTTCGCTTAAAACGAAGCGCAAGTTCAAACTTCGCCGTAAACGAATATTAGCGAAGTCTTCGCTAAAAGCGAAGAGTGTTCATTTTTGTACTTTAATATTTTAACCCTTTGTCTACGGGAATTTTTTTGATGTTGACACTTGTTGACACTCGACTGGCTCTAAAAAGAGTCTTGATAGGATCAGATGACAGACACCGCCAGACAAGTGCACTCCGATGGTGACTGAAGGTACCGACGTAAGCTACTTAGCAACCGACTGCTTGTTTAATTGCTATAAGCTAACATTTGAGGTGGTAACTAGAGTTACGGTCAGTAGACAAAGGGTTGTACTTTTTTGAATGAGATGAATGAGTGGATGGCGTCTCCCCTGGAAAAGGAGGACATCGACGTGCTCCAGTACTGGAAGATGAAGGCCAAGAAGCTCCCTCTACTGGCCAAAGTCACCCAGTAAGTTGTTTCAAAGTTAAAGGTCACTTATTTTCCGTTGGATTATAATTCATTCTCGTTATTCGCCATACTTCTTTATAATATTCGCTAAACTTCGCCATACTTCGATATTATTCGCTATACTTCGATATATTATTTTCTATTCTTAGATGTAGTATTGCTATACTTTGATATAGTATTTTTATACTTTGAAATAGTAGTTTAACTTTTGCACCCCTGGAACGTAATACAAAATACTCAACCTGTCTCATTTTCTTTTAGGATGGTCTACGCCATCCCGGCTACCTCGGCCTCATCAGAGAGGGTCTTCTCGGAAGCTGGACTCGTGACCAAGCCCACCCGAAGCCTTCTGAACAACGAGAGGGTACAGGAGCTCGTCTACATTCATGACAATTACGAGAGATTGCTCCCCTACATGAAGAGGATGAAGCTCCGCATCCAGGAGTTCACCAATGGCGAAGGTACCAGCACTCAGAGTCAGCAGCAGCTCAAAGACCAGGGTGACCCTGAGGCCAACCTTGAGGATGTCGAGTTTGTCTACACCCAGGAGCTCACGGCGGGGGCCTACTCCCCTCTGACTGGAGGCAGCCGGACCAGTTCCGGCACCAGGTCCAGGTCCGAACCCACGCGCAGAGACCGAGTCAGAGGAGAAGCCTAATTAGTTCCTTTGAGAAACACGGTTTTTTATATGTACAATTACAAAGCCATGAAAAAGCCTCTCTTGTCAAATAAAAGTTCTTTCATGGTCAAAAAATAATTTATTTCGGAATTCGGTTTATTTCACGAAGAAAGGCGAATTTAAACGAATATTAGCGAATTATAGCAAATTAAAGCAAGTTTTTTTGTCGAAAACGAAGTTTTTGGGTTACATCGAAGTTGAGCGAAGATTATTCGCTAATATTCGTTATGGCGAAGTGCGAATATTCGCTTCGCTTCGCCATTGCGAAGTGCTTTGCTTTGATACTATTCGCTATCGCGAAGGGCATTTAGGGCACTTCGAAAATTCGCTTCGCAATTCGCTTCGCTCCAAAAAAGTGACATTCGTTATTGTCTGCTACAGACTACAGACCAGACAATAACGATAACTTCGCTTTGGGATTTCAAGCGAAGCGAAGTTGCGAATATTCGCTTCGCTTGGCCATTGCGAAGTGCACTTGGGATATTCGCTTTGATACTATTCGCTATTGCGAAGGGCAGTTAGGGCACTTAGAAATTTCGCTTCGCACTTCGCTTCGCTCCAAAAAGTGGCATTCGTTATTGTCTGCTACAGACTACAGACCAGACAATAACGATAACTTCGCTTTGGGATTTAAAGCGAAGCAAAGTTGCGAATATTCGCTTCGCTCGGTTGGATATTAATCGTATTTTTTTCTTGGTCAGAATTTGTTTCATTTGGGACATCTTGCCCGAATCAATCATACGCTCGGAATCAGCTGATGTTTTCGCTACATGGCTCGCTACATGCGATATGTGAGTGTCCATATTAATTCTTGAATGTGTTACATTTTTGCCCATATATCTCGTCATCCTGTGGTTCTTTGTCTAACTTTTTGCTCTTTCTGTCACCGAAGTCTCTGAGTTTCTGAGTTTCATGATTGATACGTACTTACACCAAATATTGCGCTACATATCTCTAGTTTGTGCAACATGGTTAGGAAATAATATTCCGGTATTAGAGATGCTTCAACCTTTTAACCCATCATCTTTAAATCCCAAAGCGAAGTATTCGTTATTGTCTGGTTCCGTTCCGGTGAAGCGAATATTCGCTTCGCTTCGCCATTTCGAAGTGCACTTCTGATATTCGCTTTGATACTATTCGCCATTGCGAAGGGCAGTTAGGGCACTTCGAAAATTCGCTTCGCTCCAAAAAAGTGACATTCGTTATTGTCTGATCGGAACATAGTTTGTACTTTTCACGGGCGACGTTCTGTGACCTTACCCTGCTCGCTGTGGGTCGGCGGAGAGCAGACAGACCTGTTCAGACCTCAGACAGACCTGTGTTCATGAAAAATCGATATTGTGGTCATTTGTCAAGTTGCGACACGCTTCGGGGAAAATGGCTTAAGATTTGAACGAAGACACCGAAGCACTGAGCGAATGCATCTGAATGATACAATGTCACGCGAATGTGAGTTGTAGGTCCTTTCGCTTGTTGTAACCCAAAATTAGATTTCGTTGGTGTTGTGATTACACCAGAATAAAATAAATCAGTACACTAACCAATGATTCCTCCACAAACGAAAAGATGTGTGTTAGGAAGATTCAACTTTTATAAATCGATCCGGTGTAGCAAACTGATAAATAAGGATCCAAAAAGCACTTCGATCGGATAAGCATCACAAGAGAGGAACAAAGGTGAGAACAACAATATATATGCCAACACGATGATCGGTTAAAAGGTTGAAGCATCTCTAATACCGGAATATTATTTCCTAACCATGTTGCACAAACTAGAGATATGTAGCGTAATATTTGGTGTAAGTACGTATCAATCATGAAACTCAGAAACTCAGAGACTTCGGTGACAGAAAGAGCAAAAAGTTAGACAAAGAACCACAGGATGACGGGATATATGGAGCAAAAATGTAACACATTCAAGAATTAATATGGACACTCACATATCGCATGTAGCGAGCCATGTAGCGAAAGCATCAGCTGATTCCGAGCGTATGATTTCTTCGGGCAAGATGTCCCAAATGAAACAAATTCTGACCAAGAAAAAAATACGATGAATATCCAACCGAGGAAATGGAATGCTTATAGCCCTTGAATGCTTATGTGTTTGAGTAGTGTCCTTGAACTTTAGAAAATGTTTTGAAAGGAGGGTTTCGGTGTGTATAATTTTAAATACCAACATAAGGTCACTCCGTATCTGTCGTTGGGTGAAATCGTGCCATTTTTGTCGTGACATTCGCTCTTGGAAAGGCAGATTTCTGTAACTGCAGACCAACTTGTTCGCATGATAAAAAATCCTGTCAACCAGTCAAATATCCTTCCCCCTCCCTGGCGCCAAGGCTTGGATTAAATATTCCACAACAGGATTCCAATGTTGTTGCGGTTAATGTCGACCATGCAGGCACACCACAAGCGTATGATGATTTCATGCTTAGCAGCTTTTCGAACGACTAAACAGTCTGATTCGGGAGTGACAATCTCTCCCGAACGGCTCACAGCGATTGGCAGTATTCAGTCTATCGGCGTCAGTTGCACGTTGGTGGCGTGATCTACGTTCAACAGCCAAGAGCTGTATCTGCTCCTCACCAGCTTGGGATGCCGCTTTACACAGTGACTCCAAAGTGAGCGGTCATGAGCAAGTTCGTCTCAATTTGTAGGGTCAATGCCGAGAACTTTCACATCTCTTTTACAAACGTCTTTGTACCGCAAGCGCGGTCTGCCCATCGTTCGACTTCCTGATTTCAACTTACCGTAGAGAATATCTTTTGGAATACGTCCATTTCCCATTCTGTACACATCGTCCAGCAGGTGTAGGCGGCACTGCCGTGGTAGGGTGAACATGCCTGTAGACCAGCTTTAGAATGCGCTTCATCATGAGTTAATTTGCCTATCCGCGATATGTTCAAGATAAGGCGGATTCTTCGTCAATGGAAAGCATTCAGCATTCGTTCGTGTCTTGCGTGACTAGTCCAGGTTTCACTGTCTTAAAGTAAACCATTTATTGCGCATGCGGTCTAGACCATCATTTTTGTCTTTGCGATCAACTTGCGGTTGCCCCAGACAGGAGAATTTAATCGGGACAAAATGACAGCTGCTTTGCCAGTCCGCTTATCAATCTCCGTGTCTAGCGAGAGATTATCCGCAATAGTTCAACCAAGATATGTGAAATGATGTACTGGTTCAAGTTAACAGTTTTGAACTGTGATGACGGGAGGCAATACAGTCACTTTGGTTTTACTCATGCTAATTGTCAGTCCAAAGTCTTTGTATGCCGAAGAAAACAGCCCATTAGCAACTGCAGATGCTCTTATGAGTGAGCAATAATGGCTGCATCGTCGGCAAGCAGCAGGTCCCGGATTAGCCCGGCCCGTATCTTGGTTTGTGCTTCTAAACGGTTCAAGCCGATGCTTTAGCCAAGTTTTATTCATTTGTCTTCAATCCTAAGCGCTGTATCGAGTACAAAGTTTGACCAAATCAAACAAATTTTAAGTTATTAAGTGAAATGACTGTCAATGAATGCACTGTTGGCGGTAACTTGTAAATTAAACAAAACGATGTCCAATGGAAAGATAAAAATTTACCCCCTTCATATTCCGCAGGCATCGCATTTCTCTGACAGCTCCTCTCACATGACTGTTCAATCTCATGTTGATTAACGAGAACAGCTGTAAACCTAGGAAAGTGCTTAGAGAATCGTAGCACTCTAGACAAACTTGCAGGTGACCACAAGTCTAGACTGTTGTTCAAGCGGCTGCTAATCCAGACACTAAGATCTTTCATAAGATGTGGTCCACTTAAGAAAACGGTTGCCGTATATGGCTTGACGTTTTCTCCGAGATAGCGAAACCATGAACCAATCATTGGGCGAATCCAGTGCTAACATCTGAAAACATCCGAGTATTAAAAAAGAGATCACGTCAATGGGATTGAACCACTTTGGCTTGAACAAGAATTACACATTTTCATGTATTCTCATCATGTGGTTTATGCGATGGAAATACATACCATGGATGATTTGTTGCTCGGCCATTATATCGGTCCTGCTTAATATTAATTTTTCACACATTTTTCTAATTTTAGTCAACCATGAACCATATTGTTCTTACCAATTGTTAACATGTTGCCATGCCAACACGGGACATTTTACACCCGGCATTTATATAAGACAAACATCTATGGTTGCTGGAAAGTATTTGCTTTTTGGACCATTAAAGCATTGAATAACTTTGAGTCTAAAGAAATCAACAGCAAAACGAACGAACATAGGAAGCGTATCGGTATACACGCTAAAATGAATGCAAATACCAGCTGTCAACATGTGATTCAGTTTTAGCATTACATGTTTTGGACACTGAACACAACGAAGACTTCGAGCAAGTAGAAATGCTGAGCCGTGCGTTTGAAACTTAGATGGAAAATCACCATACCGAAGCATTTAAGATGTTCGAGGCTGTTACGAACGCATTCAACAAGATGAGGCATCCACATCCACTGCGGTTGGTGGCCATGACCAATAGTGTGCGCCCAGTGAGAGCACGCGGGTCAATAGGTTAAATGACTTTGACCGCGCTTGCAGCTAACAAAACATCATAAATTACTTAAGGTATACGGATCCCGATCCTACAGTCAAGGATTCAAAGATTCAAGAATTCAAGGGTTTGTGGTTAAAAAAGTTAATACTTTACAGCACCACAGGAATACGGCATGAATAAAACATGAAAATTACAATAGTATAAAACCAATAGAGAATATCAAATATAAGGCTCACGAATGATGTTCGTTTGCAAGTCCAATTCCGCTTTAAAAATCGCCACGCAAGGAGAGTCCATCACGTGTTGGGGTAGGGAATTAAAATTAAATATAGCTCGTGCGGCGAAAAAATGGCGCCGACAATCAATACGGGAACTTGGAACGTAAGGGGATAAAGTATGTCCGCGTGTTACATTTCAATCACACAAATCAAGCAAGTGTTTTAGTGGATGTCCTTCGGTAGACACAATTCTATAGGTCAGAATAATATCGTGTCGTATCCTCCTTTGGGTAAAGTCACATAGACCCTGACGTCGCAATCTTTCGCTGTACGGAACATTGCGAAGACCCATCATTAATTTTGTTGCTCTTTGATAGATTTTATCGAAGAGAGCAATATATTTTCACAGCCAAGGAGCCCAGACCTCTACCACATACTCTATCGTAGGGCGAAGGTAGACATTCATTATCCTTAGTAACGTTACCAGAGAGAATCTTCCAAAAATTCTTCGAAGGATACCTAACAATCTGTTGACCCGCCTATGTATATGTTCTGGCAGTGCACTGTGCTTATCAGGTTACCGCTAATCCACACTCCAAGATCTTTGTCTAACGAGCTCAATGCTAGGTTTTCAGTTCCCAATCGATATGTCCAAGAAACATTCTTGCCAAGATGGAGCATCTTACATTTCTGTATGTTGAATGATATGTCATTCATGGCCGCCCAATTCGACACGCTGTCCAAATCCATTTGTAGATTCTCACAATCCTCTGCAGAACTAATCGGCGTCCAAATTTTCATATCATCCGCGAACAGGACCATTTTGGACAATATGAGGGGGGTAAATCGTTTATGTACAACAGAAAGAGGAGCGGGCTCAACACAGATCCTTGTGGGACTCAACTGGTTGTTTTGAACGTATGGGATAGCACTCCGTTAACTTTAACTCGGGCGTCTTTACCTGATGAGCACAAAAAGCACGAAATACACGCAACGGAGCTTTTTTGATGGTATCCTATTCACTTGTGGATTCTGACTTCAAAACAAAAATTACCCATCGAGCTGTCGAGTTTGAGTATCACAAAAATATTTCAAAAATCACAGGTGCTGCATTGCACGCATTGTAAGACTTAGCTTAGTCCCCACATGAAAGCAAAACTTCCAGTTACAAATGAGGATTTATCTTCGAATTTACAAAAAATGGGGTCTAGCACAATAGTCAGAACGTCGTTTGAATGATATCCTGGATACGCAGAACTGAGGAGTGGCGAAAATCACGAAACCATTCGTGCGCTTCCGTCCTGCTTTTCGAACGTCATATACTACTCATTCATGGATACTGTATCAAAACAAACATCACAAGGGCTACCTGGATCACAAGCCAATACGTGCCATTTGATCACGAGTTACCAGTCCCGAAACATTCTTAGTGCCCATTAACTAGGCATAGTGAGATTGGTTGAATAACTGATACTCTATTTTCTCTTTTGTCGCCTAACCCTGGGTCTGCAGAAGTTTAGTGTAATTAGCGAAACAAAATTGGAGCTCACCAAAATTCACCCAAACCGATTGCACCCAAACCATAGCTTCATAATAATGGCAACTCATTCGATCCAAACATTTTTCAAATCATGGACATCAATTTTTAGCAAGTATTTAGACGCAAGTCCATCTACAGGTGATGCTAACCTGTTCTATCTATCAATCTTAGTCCGACGAAGCGAAAAGCTAGCCATGAGTTGCGCAATGCGATTTCCATCAACTATATCTTCATTCATTAGTCACCGAAGACGTTAACGGTTTAAACTAATTCACAAACTCAGTGCATCCTCTTAAGTCCATACTTCGTTCGTATTTTCGTTAATTGACCTTTTGAATCCATCAATATTCAATCTCACCTATTCTTGAAATCCGACTGCAGTTTGGCCCAAGCTAACACTGGGAAATTAAACCAATTTATGAAGGACTGAACGATTGAACTCCAACTTTTCCTTGTTCGTAGGAAATTCGTAAATATCTAATCTCATGCATGAGGCTGTTTATTTATTTAACACAGTAAATACTTCAATGTAGTAAATTGTTTCAACTATTTTTCATTTCAATTTTCTCCATTAAACGCAAAATTCTATCTTTCCGGAAATATCTGCAACGTATCGCTTCAGAATGGCGAACGTTGTGTGCAAGCCTTAGTTTATCGATGCGTATACAATCACGTGCCCAAATGCATCTAACCTTCAGTCCACACTCGCTCTACCCTTACAGCGACGCGCCTGTCTGTCGCACACTCACACTAGCCTTCACTCTCAACCAATGCTCGTTCTATCTTCACTCGTTTATCGATCGCATCAACGCGCGAGATAGACCGAACGATACACTAACGGCAGTGTTTAAAAACGCAAAGCTGTGGCATGGCAATGGATTCGAATGAAAATTTGATCAAACCAATTCTCCGAGATGAGACGAGTGTCGTATCCTTAGCAGAGCAAGAACTCAGCAATGGTGGGAAGGAATGGTTGGGATGTTCGTCCGATTGGAAAGAACAATCTTCGCAAAGCATGGATCTGTGCGATGTGACAACATCATCGGCTTCACCAACAAATGTCATCAACGGAACCACCATTTCATCTGAGTGTGTCGCTTCGATTTTGGCAGGCAGCCCTAAGCAACGAGCGGAATACTTTATGATAGACGAGGTCAAATTATTACTCGAAGAAATCGCCAAGAGAAAACTGGTGCTACTGTCGCTTTCACCTTCAGCGAACAGACTCAAACGTCGGGCATGGGAGGAAGTAGCTGCTAGTATGGCAAGTCGATGGCCCCACAATCCTAGAAGAACCGCCGACCAAGTAAGTGCAAGCTTTCTACAAATGTCTTTATTTGATTTCCCGATGTACTTGAGCTAAGTCGTGATGAGGTTAATCAAACGCCCACGCTGCTGGGGTTTGGATCATTTAGAAATTAAGCAACACTAATCCATGAGTATTTCTAGGTCTGAGATGTGTACGCCTGCTTGTCAGGTAATTAAATGTGAACGGTAGCAGGCAGTGCATATCCCGGCACGTCTCGTTATACCAAAACCGTGGGTGCGTATAAGTTCTTCAGGCCTCTGAGTCACGGCAAAATATTAGAAAACTTACTCACTGACCAGACCAGTGAAACTCGTCAAATGTGTCTTTAAGTGTTCGCAATCACCTATCACTAAATCGCTTACTCGAATCGTTTGTGCAATTGACCATTCTGACCGAAGAAATAAGTGTCCTTATTGGTCAGTAGAGGGTCACTCGTAGGTCACTGTTGAACCGTTCTCCGATCCATGAAGGCACAAAAAGCCGGGATATGTTTCCTTGCATCTGTCGCTGCTACGGTTATGGAAAATTGTTATTTTGTTGAGTTGAATAAGCTAAACACACGAACCTCATCTGGAAACCAAACCGACTCACAAGACATTTAGGCTTAATATCTAATCCAACCCAGGTTTATGATGATTTACAAAGTATCCTTGTTAGGACCTATATCTGCGAATTTATTCTCAAGAACCGAAACAGGTGATATGGTTTTACCCACTGAGCAGGGCGCTTGGGTACCAGAGTTATTATCCGCGTAACTGTCGGTATCCCTCAGGTCAGAGTGGAGCACATGTAACCGCTGAGTCTGAACTCTGGTCTGTGTGAAACCGTTAAGTTACCGCGCCATCACGGGCCAACATAGTTTGATTAACACCACTTAAACTGCTGTAAGCGAGGGCATGTGAGCGCAAGACTAAATCTGCCCATTTTCAGCATCTTGAGCGCTCGACATGTAATTACTTAGTGATTCTGTATTAGAACATGCGGTTTTTCTGTAGGAACCCAGTGGCATCAGAAGACAAGTTTTTAAAAAAATATAAAATCAAATAGCCTAGTTTTATTTACCGTTTGTTCACCGCAGATCTTAGTGCCATATTGTGGAGATCGCTGCCTAGTCTAGCTTGCTGATCGCATGTCTACCAGCCTTAGTGATTTCAGGTGCTTCCGTTCCATATGAAGCTTAATGATATGCCGCAGTTTGGCTTCGTTATTAAGATACACATTGTGCCCAGCGATCAGAACGTGATCGGCTAATGCTGGGCCCCTGATGAGAGACTGATAAGTCATCTGATTCTTTGGAAGTATTTTAGTGAGATTATTCTGCTTTTCAATCCTTGTATGAATCTCACTGCCGTCTGTTCTATGTACCCACCGGAACATTCTTTATACTTGATACTGTCAAGCTTTCTAAAGGTAACTTATCTGTGATTTGCATTAAGGCCGAACGAATTGCTTTACCCTTGGTATGTGCTACCCATATTAACGTTGTGTTTAAAATTCCAATTATCTCTTCCGGTATTTCTTCAACGTACAGTAATCATACAATAGTTTGTCAATTTTCTGTCTATGGTGTTGGGAATTTCAACCGTTTAAATTGGTGTTTTACAAAACTCTTGGGATAACCGTAGTTTGTGTGCCATCGACTGACTGTCTGATCACACTACCATTCCAAATAATTGCCACGTAAGCAGACAATAACGAATGTCACTTTTTTGGAGCGAAGCGAATATTCACTTCGCTTCGCTTTAAATCCCAAAGCGAAGTTATCGTTATTGTCTGGTCTGTAGTATGTAGCAGACAATAACAAATGTCACTTTTTTGGAGCGAAGCGAATTTTCGAAGTGCACTAACTGCCCTTCGCAATGGCGAAGCGAAGCGAATATTCGCTTCGCTTCACTTTAAATCCCAAAGCGAAGTATTCGTTAATCGATTGGAATATGTTTGGGACCGATCGTGTATTCATACTGCAAAGAAATTTAAGTTAGCTAGACATTTGGCTTATTTGTTGAAACCTTTAGTCGGCAATACAGCCTCGTTCATCAAGAACGCATATGACTTTGCAGCACGCTTAAAGTCAGTAACAATTGATGACGATGAAATAATGGTTAGCTTTGATGTTAGCGCTTTGTTCACCAACGTCGATACAACAAGTGCGTTACAACTAGCTAGACAGGCCTTGGAATCTGATGCCAGTTTGTCAGATCGCACAAACTTGAGCGTCCAGCAAATTATCAACGGCGTATCGATCTGCCTAAACATGAACCACTTCATATTTAATGAGCAATTATATAGACAAAAAGAAGGGTTGGCGATTGGTTCACCGATATCTCCAGTACTTGCGAACATGTATATGGAGCATTTCGAGAACAAAGCCCTTAACAATGAAGGGCTTAAGCCAAAATTATGGTGGCGCTATGTTGATGACACATTTGTTATCATCAAGCGAGATCAGTTAGAGGCATTCTTCAACTATTTAAATGAAATAGACCCACATATTACGGTCACAAAGGAAGTTGAGTCTTGCTCAGGCAATCTTCCATTTTTGGACTGTTTAGCACAAAAAGTAGACGGGAAAATAAAAACTTCTGTCTACCGGAAACCTATCGATACAGATGCTGTACTACGATACTCTTCCGCTCATCCAATACAAGTTTTTAGCTTCATATCTTGTTCCATTTTCCATAAGATAGAACACCTGTGCAGCGATGAAAGAGACCGTAAACAGGCGCACCGTGAAGCGAGCCAAAGGTTCATTGACCACGGTTATTCAAAAAGTTTTGTAAAACGTCAATTGATGAAGGTAAAATACCCGTCAGAAAACTCGGAGAAAAATTGGCGAGATACAGTTTGTATACCTTACGTAAAATGCACATCTGAAGCGATACGTAGAATCTTTAACCAGGCGGCCATACGCGTGACTTATAAGAAAGAGATAACTATCCGTTCGGTTCTGATGCACCTCAAGGATAAGACACCTTTATCTAGCGTCACGAACAGCATCTACAGAATCAACTGTAAGTACTGTTCGGGTGTTTACATAGGCCAGACTTCCAGGGAAATTCACACTAGAATCGAAGAACACCGAAAGCGTGTACGGAGGCAGCCCCGGGATGCGAGGGAATATCAATCCCTTATTCGTGATTCCGCCTTGGCGGAGCACGTTTTAGATACGGGCCACAGCGTCGATCTAGACAATGTGGAAATATTAAGACGCGGTATTAAACCGTATAGCGAACGCCTAAATGCGGAGGCGGTCGAAATTGCGAAGGCAAGTCCACTGGCAGTCAATAAGGTGGATGGGGTAGAAATCTCCACAATCTGGCGCTCGGCCCTACTGCGACGGTAAATAGTTATTATTCACCTTATACCTACTAGTTAATTAGATTATTGTTTTTCTTCAAAAATAGGTTAACCTTAACCACGTTAGTTATGTACTTTTACGTATGTGGGCAGCTGTGTCAACTGACCTTGACCGTGTTCACTTGTATCGGATTGATTTGGATACACACTGTGAGGAAAATGGACCACTGATCCTGGTCATTCCCACGAGACGTCACACACGGTAAGCGTACTATAGGCTGTTTAGTGCTAAGGTCAAATAAGTGGTGGTGGGTTGACCGCTACTTAATCATGTTCCCTGTCCTGACTATCACCCTTCGTCTGACGAAGCTTCTGTGTCAGAAGTGAAACGTTACCCAAAACTACTCTAACCGATTCCACTCAAATTTCTTTGAAGTATTCGTTATTGTCTGCATGTAAGTGCTCTATTTTATGGAAGATTGCAGATGTTATTGATCTGATTACCTGTTTAAGACACATCAGAAGATTGTCGGTATCGGCTCCGTATACATAATTGCTAGTACTGGTGATATAGGCGAACTCATTGTACTTCAGCCTTCGTTTTGATTATATGTTCCCCGTTTATCAAACAGTCACTCATGGTTACTTCAATTCAATTATAATGGTCTTAAAAGCATATAGCTTTACAGAAAACCACAGAATAATATGGGAACTACGAAAAATATAACGATCAAAACGGGATTTAGTTGCTTACTGAGCAGTTAAAGAATCAAGTAAAAATCCGAAGGGCTTAAATTGCTTTTGTTTGCAGAGTGGGGTGATATATGTAGATCCATGCAGCCAAGATGTATAGTTTTCTTCGATGCACGGGTTAAGGGTCAAAAAGGCATCAAGAATTCTCTGGAACATGTGTTGATTTGTGGTGTTTACAACATAATCGTGTAGATTGTTTCAAGTAAAACAAACTCACACGGCAAAAATGGCGTCTACAGATGAGTCGTGAGTGAGGGACATGCCGTTAATAATCTGTTGAACAATCGGATTACTTAGGATCCGTCCACATTGATTGTACTCTTAGCGGCCATCTAGCTAGTTGTAACGCACTAGTTGTATTGTTGTTGTTGGCCTCCGTCGGTCGATGTCGACCATGGATGTACATCACATCGCATGAATTTCATGTTTTGCAACTTTTTGAATGACTAAACAGTCCGATTCGGGAGGAACAATCTCTCCCGCAGCGCTTGCAACGATAGTCAGAAATCTGTTGTATTGCATCAGTTGCACGCCGGCGGCGTGATCTGCGTTCAGCAGCCAGCCAGGAGCTGTATTTGCTCCTCCCCGGCTTGCAGTCGACGCTTTACACAATGCTCCAAAGTGAGCGGTCAAGAGCAAGTTCTTCCCAGCTTGCGGGGTCAATGTCAAGAGCTTTCATATCTCTTTTGCAAACATCTTTGTACCGCAAGTGCGGTCTGCCCAATGGTCGACTTCCTAATTGCAACTCACCGTAGAGTAGATCTTTCGGAATACGACCATTTTCCATTCTATAGACATGACCAAAGCCACCACAGGCCGGCGCTGACGTAATAGGGTGAACATGCTCTGTAGACCAGCTTTTGAAAGCACTTCAGCGTTAGTCACTCTGTCCATCCACGATATGTTCAAGATACGACGGATGCTTCGTAGATGGAAAGCATTCAGCTTCCGTTCGTGTCTTGCGTGGGTGGCCCAGGTTTCACTGCCGTATAGTAAAGCATTTAGTACGCACGCGCTGTATACCATCATCTTTGTCTTTACAGTCAGCTTGCGGTTACCCCAAACACGAGAGTTCAATCGGGACAAAATGACAGCTGCTCTGCCAATCCGCTTATCAATCTCCGTGTCTAGCGAGAGGTTATCCGCAATGGTTGAACCAAGATATGTGAAATGATGTACTGGTTCGAGCTGACAGTTTCCAACAGTGATGATTGGTGGCGATACAGTCCCTTGACCAAGGACTTTGCTCTTGCTCATGCTGAATGTTAGACCAAAGTCTTTGCATGCCAGACGAAAAACAGTCGATTAGCAACTGTAGGTTCTCTGGGGTGAGCAATAAAGGCTGCATTCGCGGCTAACAACAGGTCACGGATTAGCATCCCGTACTTTGGTTTGTGCTCTCCAACCGGTTCAGTTGAAAAGCTTGCCATCACTTCGCGTGCGTATGTAAATGCCTTCTGTTCTCGTCTTAAAAGCGTGCTTCAGAAGCAGAGCAAAGAAAATGCCGAACAGCGTGGGAGCAAGAACACACCCTTGTTTGACGCCTCGGCGAATTTCAAATGCTTCTGAACTGCAACGGTTAAAATGGACTGAGCCTTTCATGCCTGAGTGGAACGAAATAATGAGTCTCAGCAGCCTTGGGGGGCAGCCTATCAGATCGAGCATTTTGAAGAGACCCTCCCTGCTGACGTAGTCGAATGCCTTAGTTAAATCAATAAAAACAGCGTATAATGGCATACGCTGTTCCGACACTTTTCTTGAAGTTGTCTCAGGGAGAAGATCATGTCAACGGTTGATCTTCCCTTGCGGAAGCCACATTGAGATTCGGAGTAAATTCTATCAGCTAAAACTTGCAGCCGGATCTGTAAGACTTTAGCAAACAATTTGCCTACAACATTCAGAAGGGAGATTCCTCTGTAATTGTTGCAGTCGCCTCTGTCACCCTTATTCTTAAATAGCGTGATGATCTTTGTGTCTCGCATCTCTTGTGGGACACCCCCCTCCTGCCAGCACTGAAGAAGCAAATGGTGAAGAGGCTGTAATAATGCTGCTCTACCGCATTTGATGAGCTCAGGTGGAATTCCGTCGTCACCAGGGGCCTTCCCATTCGCTAAGCGGTCGATTGCCTTATTGAGCTCATCAAGAGTAGGAGGGGTATCTAGATATTCAATGGTCGGCAACCGTTAGACATTTTCAAGTGCCGTACCGTACCGTACCGTACTGTCCCTAGAGTAGAGGGAGGAGAAGTGCTCTACTAGTACCTAACCATAATCTCACGATTTTACGCGACGTATGAATTCATGCAAATGTTTAGTGAATGATCTCATATTGCCGACTGAGGGTTTCAACAACTGAGCGAAATGCGTCTAGCTAATTCGCTTGTGAGGCATCCAACAAAAACTAATTAACTTCGTCGTGCACTTTTGCCATACACAGTGAACCATTGCCTAAATTGAACATGACCGCGTCCAGTTGCATCAGGTTAACGTGGCTACGTGGTGTGCTGGACAAATGGGTCAACTGACCTTTTGCTTACCCTACATCACTTGACACTGAGGTTTTCTATAAGCCGTGTAGTGGTAAGACCAAGTAGACGTGATGGACGTGGTCGAATCCGCAAATTGGTCCTAGTCTTGCCTACATGATTTGTCACGTAGTAAGGTCAAGGGCAGATGGTAGGTGGAAGGCTACTTAGTCGTTGAGTGCTCATACCTTCCGCACTTACACACCACAACCAGTTTCTGGCTGTTGGCCTTCATCAGCCGAAGACAATTGGATTAGATTCAATCAGCCTTGTCATGTTATTTGCCCTGGCTATCGCCATTGGTCTGATAAAGCCTCTATATCAAAATCGAACCATACACAAAATTACTCTGATTTATTGTATAAGAATTTCTTCCCATTATTCTGAATACATGATCAATCAAAACGTTTAAAGATTAACTTGGAATTGGTTCATGGCCTCGCATACCCAACAGTAATCTTATCCTCAGTTGTAGTCTGTCTACTAGCGGGTCACATTTACATAGAAATAATATTGACATCAGTTGGTTTGTGCATTTTCAGTCACATCGAAATCAATTAAAATATGCTACTTAAACTTTAGATTATAGAAGGCAAATGAATTGGAACCGAGCTTCACTTGACCGTACACACTCTTTACCGAACATTGTTGTTCTATCCACATGGAGAGTCAATGCTGGTCAACGTTTATACCTTACATTTATCACTGCTAAACTCGTTGCTGCAAATGACAAAATGCTACGGGCTTATTTTCTTTTTCTTTTTCATCATGTTCGATCTCGCCATTGGCGATGTGGCAGTTTCTTGAATCGCGAACAGCTAGTCAGGATAGGAGGCAATTTATAATATTCCAGCCTGTTATTTCACAAGTAATATTGCATCGCAGACTGGTACACAATGACATGTGAATTATACCTAAAAATGTATTATCCCCGCTCAAAATCGTCCACCCAAATCACACATATGAACTCTTTTGAGCTAAGTCGAAACGAATGATGTATTTTACTGTTATTCACTCAAAGATTATTCAATTCAGAGATTTATTCATGGATGATACGGGGGGTAAAAATGTAAATCGGATCGGTTGGTAAAAATATTGTCGTGGATCCTTAGCGAACACAAACATACTTTTCCATGTAGGTACCAAGTGCTTTATCAAAAGCGTCAACGGCATCGGCTAGTACCACGCGAATATGTAAACTGTTTCACAATTTGCAGTACAACGTGGTTTGTTGTTGTTAGAGTTCAAGCGGGGTGACCGCGCAGTTGTGTGCTATGTGGGAGGTGAAATCAAAGTCGGCATGGATGGGTTGTTCATGTGACTATAGTCCAGTCCCTATAGAATCCTTGGTCATTTTGACCTTTATATCCCCAGTGCCCATATTATTTGCGTAAATCTGTCTTTATACATCATCGTTGAAAGCGACAACACGATCCATTGAAGCTCTTCAAAACAGAAAAACTAATTACTTGCTTCTTCGGGTTTTCCAACCTTAAATAAAGTATTCAGGCTATCCCGCAATTTTAGGTTCGTGTAGTTACATAAAGGTAAACACCATTCAAACACAATCAATAAAGTTTTTTTATTATATGAAGCCGAAATTGTTGTTTGAAGGTGGCGAAGGAGTGGATTCTTATTTCACATCGTATTTTTTCTCGTAACCAATGTCGAACCATGTTCCTCCAGGTCAAGAAAAAATGGGAGAATTTGGTTTCAAAAACAAAGCGCAAGTTGCGTGCGGGTCATGTGAATACCGATGCCGAATGGAACGAGGCCAACTCGATTGTCATGGAGTTTCTTGCTCGACACAGCCCATTGCTTCACAACCGCTACGCATACGCTCGCTCCATGGTTTCGGATCCATCCACTTCGTTCTCTTACACACCATGTCACATTGAACGGAGTTTACCGAGCGATAGAGTATACCCCGATCAACCACCAACACAAGCGACGCAAGCTGATGGCCCGGATGTGGCATCAAAATCGAATATTCCTCTATTAGACGGCGACGTCAAACCTCAGCTTGGAGTTACCCCCGTCTCAGTTGGGGAAGAGTACCAAGAAAAACACGAAAATCTCAACTCCGTGCCAACATCCAACGAAGTGCAGGGTCAGACGCTCAGCGCTGATAGAATAGCCTTCTCTGGTACCAACTGCAACGAAACCCCGGTTAGGTGAGTTTACAAAGTGTATGCGGATCACGTTTTCACTTGGTTCAAGGGCGCGACAATTGCTTAAGGTTTTTTCAATTGGTTAGAACCACCCACAAAACTGTGATCCGATCGTATAGGCTTGACGCATGTGATGCTGGTCACCGTGAAGTAATCGCAGCTATGTAGCGGGTTTCAGTGGGAGTTTGAAGACGCGTTATGAATTGGGATTATTTTATGCTTGGAAAACGAAAAAATGTGAATCGCATAAATTACAAAATGACCAATTTTCGAACATCACTGCCAACATTAGATTCATTTTTAAGAGCTGCATTTGGTCTTGCTGATGCTGTTTAACAGTATATACATGAGCTTTGATTAACTGGTAACCACGATTACTAGGTTCACCAAATTACGGATCTGAGTTTCTACCTATGGATAAGAAAAACGGTGAAACATAATGCAACTGGCGTCGAATCGAGAAAAAAACGAAATTTGGGCGTTTCAGTGTACGTTCATTCTTTGTTTGCTGGATTTATCACGAACCTTGATCTAAGTACATTTTTAGCCTATTGTTTTAAATCTCGCGCTGTGTTTATCAGAAATGTTCCAACAACTCGAAAGCAATCATAGAAGAGAAATCCAGATATTGGGATCTGTTTAAATATTTTTTACGTTTTAAAATTATAGGGAACGGCGTTTTCGTTGAATATGTTGAAACGCTTAATCCTATTACATTAACAGTACGATAACGTTGATGAATTGCCCAAACTTACGTTCACTCTCGACGTATATTCTTTTCGGTTTTAGTTGCCCGAGCACAGTTCTCAACACCCCTTTACCGGCAATATCGACTCCGTTTACCTGCACATTTTTGCAACGGTTTCCCACTGTGTTGCCCACGTTTTCCATGCCTAGTGCAATTTTGAACTCAGCGCCGCTTGACCCACTGGCTTCAGCAGCCACCAATCCAATATTACAAAGCTTACTCATATCTCAAGCAGAGAAGGAATTTTCCATCCGTCAGGATATTCTTCAACTGCAGAAGCAAGCATGGGAGCTACAAGTCGAATTGCTGCGACAGTCACTCAACGCCAATCGGCCACCTCCGTCGAACAGTGTGTTCCAACCCCCGGAAAACAACAGCCCTGGTGGTTCAGATCTGATTTAAATAAAAACTAATCCCTTTTAACAATGTTGCCAAGTTTACCACTGTACAAAGCGTATTCTATTACCATCCATTTTAATTTTCTTATCCAGCACTTATCCACAGACTTTTCAATTCTCCTCCTTGACTAGCGATTCTTAGAACGATTGGCAGGCGGATTCTGCATTTAAATAAACCGCGAAACGAATTACGTGGTTGCAATGCTCGTTGGGATTGTAGTTGATTAACTCCCGGTTTTGCTGAATACGTTTGAGGCATGTCTTGCTTAAGTGAGCTTTGAGCTACCACAATAAACCCGAGATGTCAGTGCCTGTTTGAACGCTAGAAACTGTTAATCTTCAGAACACTTTAGTTTGTAAGCATCAAAAGGGTAAAATGGATTTCCAAACATGGCGATTGATTGAAAATTACATGCCATTAACGAAATAAACATTTGCGTAACAGGCATTCCGCGAGAAAATGGTGAATTGTATGGCCAACTATGTTACGTGTTGAAACTGGAAACTGAAATGTCTTGCAATGTTTGATGGGTCCTCGATTCCAGAAGCGATACAGCTTTAAATGATGCAAATATTGCTGGCACATGCTAAACAAATAGCTCCTGTTGGATGAAAGCAAGAGGTTATTCGCGGGCTTGAACTTAGCATTATTGCCAGGTGTTCATAATGTTTGCTCTCCGTATTATGATCCTGTTGTAATAAAAGAATACTTACAGAGTACCAGAGAAATGTGCCGCTCACATCCCCGGCACTTACACACCACTATAACTTTGTTTACCACTTATCCACTGTTTCAAGGCTCTCTGAACCTAATCTTACTGTCTCCATCTGATGACGGCAAACAGTCAGAATCCGGTAGTGGTGTGTAAGTGCGGGGGATATGAGCGACACATTACCTTGGTCATCCATAAGCGCCTTGAGTGCTTGAAAAAGAATCTCTTTGTAATTCTATGTTTGAACATCGTGGTTCGTTGCACGAACCCTACGCAACCGTGGCATTCAAGTATAACTTTGTTTACCAACGGAGTATCTTATCAACCGATCCCCGATATGCCAAAACTTACACATTTCAAGCAATCCCAGAGAAAAAATCGATTGAAATCCACTAGATTTAACTTGGCAAGAGTAAATAGTCCGTTTCGATGTTCGTGATCAAAGAGGCGAATGCAGTCTGGTCCTTCTGGGTGTTGCTGATGTTAAAAGAGCTTCGGAAGTGAAAAACGTCAATATGACTAAATACAGTAGCTCTGCATCGTCGTTTTAAAAGCATCACATGAATCTGAGATTGATTAAAAAATGGATTTAGGCAATGCAGACTTGTTAAGACATGGCGAACGTCAACACGCGAAGGCGGTCGAAATGGCTCCGACAAGTCGACTTGCGGTCAAAAGGTGGATGGGGCAGAGATCTCCACATGCTGACGCTCAGCACTGATGAGAGTTTAAGTAACCGATACTGATTTTGAATTTATTATTTAATCAGATATTAATAAATTTGCTTGACAAGATATGAACTTGTAAACCACTGCTGTGTAAGGATGCCACAACCATACCTGATGAGCGGCAATAACCGCGAAACCGGTCGTGCGCTTGTGTCCTGCTTTTAGAACATCATATACTACTTATTAATAAAAATCTGAATTTAAACAAAAACTATCATCTTGCTGTTATTGGAATGTTGCAAACATATTCCGACAACGGTTACCGGTGCTACATTGCACCGACTATGGGACTTAGATTAGTCCCGACATGAGAGCTAAATTTCAATTTGCAAATGAGGATTTATCCTCGAAACCGCAAATAAATGAATTTAGCACAACATGAATTATTCTATAACTTAATATTAGTTACCCAAGAATGTACCTAAACTCGATGATGTTCAATCCAGTTCTAAAAAGTCGCAGCTCAAAAGGTAGGTCATCCAATCTGGCTAATAGTTTGATTGCATTGAAATACATACTCCCATATGTGTACATACCATCATTATATGAACATTGTGTATAGATGTATTAAGTTTTTCGGTTAGTGTGCGGCGGTAAACGTCCAAAAATGCATCATTTCGATCACTCTTAAAGACGACCGATTACTTTAGATTGTTCTTCAAATATCCGTATTCCCAGACAACAAGATCTTTATCTGATGTAGTGTAATGCCAACCCCTGAATTTGATGGTGAAGCCAAAATTGAGCAACCAGTCCTGGTATGATGATACCTCGTTTATCGGAGACCGACGGTTTGCTGTGAATGACGATACAATCAAAACTAAGCCATTGAGATTCATCACTAACTGAAAGGGATGTTAGGGTCACGAAATGGTTTTCTCGACCCTACATTCAGCTATGACGGGAATCACAGTCAGCACATACTCCAATAAATATGCTTTTGCCGCCGTACTGTGTAGGTTTCAGCTCGTTATCGAGAGCAGAATATAGATTGCTGGTTGCAATAAAAAATGGAATGTCTATTTTGAATTAGTTTCGATTATCACGTGATAGCATATTGTTGAAGTGAAATGAAGAACATTTTACTGTTTTGCCACTCAGCCTAAATAAAGATCTCCAGGAATCGAATACGATCAAACAAAGGTTGAATATGGAAGTTCATCTGGGATATTTATTGCTGCTAGTTTGTCAAGTTTCGACAGCCCCTTGGGAGGTGAGAAACAAACTATCTGTATTTTCCCACGTACTCCAGGGCGCTTCACTTTCTGCTAAGTTCTATAAGCTTCATCATGTTCAATAGAGAAGTGCGTACTCCGACTTTGTTGATCTCTCAAAGTATGTGTGCCCTACTCTCCGTTTAAGTACTATGCGTGTAGAGTAGTTATTCTTGTGACCTCAACATCAGTTCCTCAGACAATGATTCACGAGATAAGATCCGAGTGCAGGATGCGTATATATGTCACAAAGTGTAATCGTGAACTTATAGAGTGAACATTACTCACTTTCTATGGGTTTTTGCATAATTGATAGGAGAAATCATCGCTAGTACTTAACGGTGCTTTACTTTGAATAATGCAAGCATGGGGAATGTGAACACCACAACAATTAATTGCCAGTTCTATTGTAGCGATTCGAAACGTGTACGAACCAAACGTATTTAATTTCATGCCAACAAATCACACACTCAAAAATAATTTGTAAACAACATTCTAGAGCACAATGAAACCAATTTCTGAGTTCATGCCTACTGCTACTTATAGTTTCATACGAACCAGTTCACATCGTACCGTCGTAATCTAGCGGATCTCCACCGGAGGACATCCACAAAGACACTAGTTTCAAGAGTCTGATGAGAAAGTGAAACATGGACATACCTAATCGCTTTACCTCCCAAGTTCCCGTATTGATCGTCGACGCCGTACGTGCTTTATTTCTTTGGAATTCGCTACCTCAAAATGTAGTGGACTCTCCTAGCCTGGCGACATTTGAAACCGAATTGGAATTATGTATGCAAACGAACATCATTCATGAGCCTTACACTTGATAAACTCTGCTCGTTAAATATTACAATTTGCGCACACTTCCATTCATAACGTAATCATGTGGTGTTGCATTGTTGAACTTTTTAACCATAAATCCTTGAAACCTTGACCCCATGCGACTGACCTTGCTGATTCACAAGCCATTTATTTCTGCTTACAGACAGGCTGTCATTCGAACCGCTAGCATGCGATGCTTCGGCAACTCGCCATCGTGCAATTTTGTTCTGCAAGTGCTGATTTTTTGCCGCTTTTTACTGCTGTGTTTCACTGCAGATTGGTGGATTATAAGCCAACGGATTGCTTTTGATAGGCGCTCTTCATTGTCGCACTTAATGCTATTTCACACTGCAACACAAAGTCTAAACTTAGAAAATTTGACGACGTGATACGAATTGAGAGTGCTTCGCATCAATCGCAGAATACTTATGCGAACATGTCAAGCGAGTGATTGGTGTGCACTCGCAATCCGTCAGGCAATAAGCTAAGTGTGTAAGGGTTGGGTATCAGAAAAACACGATGCATTATTAAATTATCAATCTGAGAGGGGTAAACCGTAAGAAATTGTGACAAGTACCGAAATTGGATACCGACGGACACTGCTTTTGAGCCAGACAACAAAATCAACAGGGAAAAATAAATATACTTGTTCAGTTTAGTAATGTTGTGCACTGTTATGAATATTGTTCTTCCTATTGGCTAAGTTTATTGTATCAACGTGGTTCTTGTTGATTCCATTAATTGCTTTTCTCCCGTTTTTGAATCAGACCTAAAATAAAAGGTAAAATCGAAATAAACGAACAATTAAATCGATTTGATAGAAGTAAATCCATCCATCCATTCATCCATCCAACCATAAATCTCACAAAAATTGTCACTAAATCCTCACGCTTTACTGTTGCTAAATTGTATTTCGATAAAGTGTGGAAGTGGTTTATTAATATTTTGTTACTCTCAGCCACAATTTTAGCTCAAAATAGCAACGCAACAATGAATGTGATATCACCATTTCAAACGCAGATTTTTGGGATTGATATTCCAAATCACCAGAGATTAATTCTAATAAAATCCGCATGTTATTTTGCGAATTTAACGCTTCAAAACTCAATTTCGATAGTAAAGGTTACTCAACCAGGCAATCAACAAAGCGGGTGGCTTTGGTGAGGTTCAATGCTATCTGGGAACTCGAGTAAAAATTCACTGGACAACCACAGAAATCACTTTTTAGATACATCATTTTTGTAGTTGGACCCGGGACTTCTTATTCTAGTTCTTTTCAAAATAGATTTAAATCAACGTAACTTGTTAAACCAGAACAGAAAGTCTACTTATTAACTACAAAAAGGGTAACCTCACAATAATTCAGCCTACATGTCACGGATGACTGCGAGGCACGTTCGCTGCTTCCAGGCTTGCATGTTTTTGCACACCTCATCATCTGCTAGTCAGCCAGTTCGAGACAAGCAAAATAAGTTCAACAATGAGGGACGCGAGCATTTCCAAGCTTATTTATTCAACCTAGGGGAAAACCAATCTGATTCACGGTAAAATGTTCTCGTTTAAACAAGTCGTGTGCATGAAACACCGGTCAAACCATTTCCAAGGTCAAATGTGGGCCACCGAAGTACCGAAACCGAAATTGCAGAAAAGTCAATATTAGTAAAAGGGAATTTTATAATATCGCAACAAGGCTGATGACCATTTAAGATCATGGATGATCGATGCAGTCAGGGCAGGCAAATTGTTCTGTTTATCAAACGATATGTGGTAAGGAAGTATCGGAAGTCCGGACCCTTGGAGCTTACCTTATTTCACCGCAACCTCCTGGACCGAATGGGGGCGAAAATGCAGGCCAGTCAACAGATCTCATTTCGTCCGTTGTCGCCGAGGTCGAAAGACGTTTGGCTGAAAAGAACGCAAGAAACAGTACTATTACGATTTGGGCATTCAATAAATTTACTCTTCAATTGGGCATAATGTCTACTTGTTGAAATTCATTAGCCTCCTATTTATGGACACCGATGCAAGTTTAAGATCAAGTCATGTAGATTGCAGCCAGTCACAATTTACTCTAAAGGGAATGTATAGAACTGAAGATACGGTTCGTCATTTAGCACTCGCTTGCCTGATCCCAGAATCATGATGCGGTGAGCAGTACTTTAAACTCTTGGACAGATTTGCCCCAACCCGCCACCCGTGTAGAAGTAATCCTATTCCGATTACCACACTAATCAGTGTGTTCCTATTCAGTATAACATGCAGAGTCACTTCGGTCGAGGCTTGAGGTTTCATCTCAACACGCATGGCTTCGGGTTAAATTACCGAGTAGGTTTCCTCGTTTGTAGTTGTCCAGACAGCATTCTAAATAGAATAACAAACCTACCAGTGTAGTTATGACATACACTAGTAAATCTCCGATTTCAGGTTTCTTCAATCTTGAAATTTTAGGTCCACACTAACACTGCATGACATGAATTACATTCGAAACTGCAAACTGTCTCATGGCATTCAGCCTTTCAGAGGTACGTAAGCCCTTCGTCTGACAGTAAGCCTTGCCGGGTGGTTATGTTCCAATGAGCCATGGCATTCGATCAGGACTAAATTAAAGTTGGAAATTAACCTCGTCATTGAATAACACAACACTTATTGCTATATGAACCATTTTGGGAACCTCGATGATTAACTGTCAAACCACGCGCTATATAGCTGCCCTATTGACCTCTGTATAATTGCACCTTAAATAATTCGTCACCTCATAGTTATTGTTTAACTTATGCTTGTCGTGCTAAAATGTCAGAATTCTGAGTCAATTACAGTTGATAGTTGAACGCGCCAGATTGATACCAAAACGCGCTTTCACACTGAACCTAGTCAGAAATAAGGGTTCCGCAATTTGAATCAATTTTTGAAAACAGATTCGAGATTTGTGGTAAAAGAGCAAACATTGCCACAGGATATACGTATAAAATTTAAACAAATCGAATTGTCAAATTGCGTCCATGTGTTTCGACGGATTCAAGGATTTATGTTCAAAAAAGTTAATACTTTACGACATCACAGGATTACGGTATGAACAAAAGCATGAAAAATACAATAGTATAAAAGCAATAGAGAATGTAAGGCTCGCGAATGATGTTCGTTTGCAAGTCCAATTTCGCTTTAAAAATCGCCAGGCAAGGAGAGACCACCACATGTTGGGGTAGGGAATTCCAAAGAAATATAGCACGTATGGCGGAAAATGGCGCCGACAATCACTACGGGAACTTGGAACGTAAAGGGATAAGGTATGTCCTCGCCTCACTTTCCCGTCACACACATCAAGTAAGTGTTTTAGTGGATGTCCTTTGTTGTTAAGCTTGTTGCTTTTTAGACCAATAAAAACCTTGAATTGCCTTGAACTTGTATAAAAAAGGAACTCAGTCCCAAATGAGAGACTACTGACGCTAATCAGCTTTTAAAGATTTATGTGAAAGTATACCGACAACCACCAAGTTAAAGTTATCACGTGAGTAGAAATCTGTGTCACTCCACTAAATGAATTTATACATAGCTCCTGTCTGATGCTCAAAATCTTGATAGGCGGTTTAACAATGTGACGCCACAAAGTTAGCCTCCGAATGTAATTTATTTTTAAATTGATTACATGATTCGATTTATCTTAATTGAACGATGCTTTTGTCATTGATTACGTCACAGCGAAATACTGAGGCATTGTAAAGCTCATCTATTCAAGAATGTGACAAGAATATTCCTTGGACATATCGATTGGGAACTGAAAACTTGGCATGGAGCTCGTTGGAATAAGATCTTGGAGTATTGATTAGTGGAAACCTGAAGAGCACGGTTCATTGCCAGAATATGTATCGATGGGCCAATAGATTGTTAGGTATCTGTCGAAGAATATTTGGAAGATTCTCGCTGGTAACGTTACCAAGGATAATGAACGTCTACCTTCGCCCCACAGTGGAGTATGCAATAGAGGTCTGGGCTCCTTCGCTGCGAAACGATATTGCTCTCTATGATAAAATCTATCACAGAGCAACAAAATTAGCGATGGGTCTTCGCAATGTTCCGTACAGCGAAAGATTGCAATGTCTGGGTCTATGTGACTTTACCCAAAGGAGGATACGACGCGATATTATTCTGACTTATAGAATTGTGTCTACCGAAGGATATCCACTAAAAGACTTGTTTGATGTGTGTGATGGGAAAGTGACACGCGGAATACCTTATGCTTTTACGAATATCCACCGAGACCACACTTTGTGGTCCAACTGTTTTGTTACGCAAATGCGAGAACCAATGGTACTTACCAAGCAAGTCTATTTCAGATGGAGGAATTTCACCCTGAGGACTTTCCATTTCAGTTGGCAGCAAGCGCTTGAAGGAAGCGAGTTCGAATGAAGGAGCTGTGGTTCCAGATTCGTCCGATTCAATCGAGAGCAGCGCTGGGAGCATTGGCTAAAATAGTTGACGTAGACCAATTGTTACGAGATTGGACTTACCGAGCGAGTTGGTTTCATCGCTGCTTCTATGAAGCAAGATAAAACAAAAGAATGAAAAAAATACAAAATTTTATCACAGAAAAATGTTTAGATAAGTATGTGAATGCAATAGACGTCATACCACCTGGGCCACGGCAATCATCTGTAGTTCTGTTATCGGGAAGTGCTTTTACCCCTAGGCATTAGAGTCGATTACTGCAGTTACTTTTATAACTACTGTTGGTACATCCCGTGTGTGTGATGACAATTAGATTTGAAGGTATTTTCCCAAAGACGTATACGTGGCTTGCTTTGAAATTAACGTACAGCACGTGCTAACGCAATGCCAACGCAGCTCTTCTACTTATTTGCATTAAATCTGCACTGATCTTTCGGTGAGTCAACACCAAATATTAGCTGTTTTAAGACAGCGATCGATATGGGAATGAAAGTTAGTCCTACACAAAACTTTGCTATTATCTGCAACGGTGACCACTAAAAGCTAATCTGTGGTAACAAGCTAGTTTATAATGATAAATTTTAGTTTTGTTGAAAGATTATGAAGAAATGATTCAAAAGCGTTTGAGTAAACAAGCATCGATTAGGCACTGTTATCTACGTTAGTGAGAATTCGAAACATTGAATTTGTCTGCCTATGTTATTTAGTTATTAATTATTTCATCTTCCGTTAAGTTTTCGATCGTTTGTAATGATAAAATCCCAGTTAAATATAAGGGCGGATAGATAGAGAGACGGACAAATAGATAGATAGATAGATAGATAGATAGATAGATAGATAGATAGATAGATAGATAGATAGATAGATAGATAGATAGATAGATAGATAGATAGATAGATAGCTGGATAGATAGACAGATAGATAGAGAGATAGATAGATAGATAGATAGAGAGATTGTTAGATAAATAGAGATATATATTAAAAGATAGATAGATAGATAGATAGATAGATAGATAGATAGATAGATAGATAGATAGATAGATAGATAGATAGATAGATAGATACGCAGGTAGGTAGGTATAGTGATATGCAGATCAAAAGAATAGATAGATATTCAGGCATGCAAATTGACAGCAAGATAAATAAATTGGTTCATGGCTCCAGTAATCAATAGATTGATTGATAGATAAAAAAGTTAACTAGATTGATAGATATAGATCAGTAGGCCGAATAATAAATGGATTTAGTGAGAGAAAATCCATAAAAATATATCGAATAAGCTATAACGTGCAAAATAAAAATTACAAGGCAAGCCCTTCCTACAAAATAAGGAAAGGTTTTAGCATAAATCAGACTAGTCCGCCGGGCTAACGCAATGTTCCAAATTATTGTCATAATCAGGAAAATAAAAAGTTAACACCTTGTGATGTTTCTTCTGACGTTTTGTGACGAGGGTTCAGGATTAAAATAAAATAAAGAATAGTAGATGATGGTTTTAAAACGCATTGCCACCTACCAGAGGTTTCCAAACGTAGGCCACGATGCTGATTCCAATTTTCAATAAATGTTCTGGTTGCTTCTGGAATGGGCTTCTTGTCGAGGAGTTCTGAAAAAAGAACGAAACAATCGTTTCAAACGCCATCATGTTGCTTTCACGAACTTTTCCAAAAAAGCAATATTGTTATGCACACTCGCAGCGTTTTTTGAAGCCGCAAAATACCTAAATGAACCCAGTAGAATACGAAAGGTTGACAGTTTAATAAATATGTAATGAATTACTTAACGGGGAATCATTTATGTATTTTCTTGTATTGTCTCAACGCTTTTTGAATAGAGTAGCTAAATTTACCGTAAGTGACCAACGTTTACCAAGATCACCTCAAGGTCACACAAACGACGAAACTATCAATACGAATTATGCGAGCATGACACAAAATGCATGGCGTTTTTCTCCTGTTGAAGAGATGACTACCGTATGGTACACAATACCTTCAAGCATCGCGTAATTCATGTGAATGACATTGAGTTTAGTGAAACATCGATTGCGCACTGAACAGTCGACGTTAACTGATTGGCGGCATCAATGCCAACCAAGTGCAGTTCACGTCCACTGGTACACCGTTGCTGAATATTAGAAATGGCAATCTGTAAATTCTCGTATGCACTCTGAAGAATTAACTGTTGATCTAGGTATAAAAGGTGTGCAATTAAACCACACAACGATAATGGTTGATACAATCAATGATAAATTGAAATAAAACGCACGAAGATGGAGCACACTTGGGACGGAAACATTGAAAGTACCATTCGAAGTACTTCGACCATTTCATACATCACAAACGAACTTATTGTCAACTTCTAAGCCTTAAACAAGTGACTAGATAAAGGAATCAATGATGTGTGGTTAAAAATTTTATATAGTACGACACCAACGGATTACGTTATGAATGGAAGAGTGAACAATAATCGTAAATAACGAATGGAGGTTATCAAATCAGACAATAACAACAT
>JACCGJ010000578.1:0-28477 GCA_013407085.1 Atriophallophorus winterbourni | reverse complement strand
ATAGATATAAAGATAGATAGATAGATAGATAGATAGATTAATAGATAGATAGATAGATATATAGATAGATAGATAGATAGAGAGATAGATGAGTAGATAGATAGATAGATAGATAGATAGATAGATAGATAGATAGATAGATAGATAGATAGGTAGGTAGATAGATAGATAGATAGATAGATAGATAGATAGATAGATAGATAGATAGATATATAGATTGATAGATAGATAGATAGCTAGATAGATAGTTAGGTAGATAGATAGATCACATTAGCTAGATAGATAGATAGATAGATAGATAGATAGATAGATAGATAGATAGATAGATAGATAGATAGATAGATGATAGATAGATAGATAGATAGATAATAGATAGATAGATAGAAGATAGTAGATCGATAGATCGATAAAAGATAGATAGATAGATAGATAGATAGATAGATAGATAGAGATAGATAGATAGATAGACAGATAGATAGATAGATAGATAGATAGATAGATAGATAGATAGATAGAGAGATAGATAGATAGATAGATAGATAGATAGATAGATAGATAGATAGATAGATAGATAGATAGATAGATAGATAGATAGATAGATAGATAGATAGATAGATAGATAGATAGATAGATACGCAGGTAGGTAGGTATAGTGATATGCAGATCAAAAGAATAGATAGATATTCAGGCATGCAAATTGACAGCAAGATAAATAAATTGGTTCATGGCTCCAGTAATCAATAGATTTATTGATAGATAAAAAAGTTAACTAGATTGATAGATATAGATCAGTAGGCCGAATAATAAATGGATTCAGTGAGAGAAAATCCACAAAAATATATCGAATATGCTGAAACGTGCAAAATAAATATTACAAGGCAATCCCTTCCTATAAAATAAGGAAAGGTTTTAGCATAAATCAGACTAGTCCGCCGGGCTAACGCAATGTTCCAAATTATTGTCATAATCAGGAAAATAAAAAGTTAACACCTTGTGATGTTTCTTCTGACGTCTTGTGATGAGGGTTCAGGATTAAAATAAAATAAAGAAAAGTAGATGATGGTTTAAAACGCATTGCCAACTACCAGAGGTTTCCAAACGAAGGCCACGATGCTGATTCCAATTTTCAATAAATGTTCTGGTTGCTTCTGGAATGGGCTTCTTGTCGAGGAGTTCTGAAAAAAGAACGGGACAATCGTTTCGAACGCCATCATGTTGCTTTCACGAACTTTTCCGAAAAAGCAATATTGTTATGCACACTCGCAGCGATTTTTTTGAAGATGCAAAATACCTAAATGAACCCAGTAGAATATGAAAGTTCGACAGTTTAATAAATATATTTAGTTGATTGGATTATTCATTCGAAAATTTGCATTGGTTTGGAATGCAATGAATTACTTAACGGGGAATCATTTATGTATTTTCTTGTATTGTCTCAACGCTTTTTGAATAGAGTAGCTAAATTTACCGTAAGTGACCAACGTTTACCAAGATCACCTCAAGGTCACACAAACGACGAAACTATCAATACGAATTATGCGAGCATGACACAAAATGAATGGCGTTTTTCTCCTGTTGAAGAGATGACTACCGTATGGTACATAATACCTTCAAGCATCGCGTAATTCATGTGAATGACATTGAGTTCAGTGAAACATCGATTGCGCACTGAACAGTCGACGTTAACCGATTGGCGGCAACAATGCCAACCAAGTGCAGTTCACGTCCACTGGTACACATTTTTATTGCATACAACCGTTGCTGAATATTAGAAATGGCGATCTGTAAATTCTCGTATGCACTCTGAAGAATTAACTGTTGATCTAGGTATAAAAGGTGTGTAATTAAACCGTACAACGATATTGGTTAACACAATCAATGGTAAATTGAAATAAAACGCACGAAGATGGAGCACACTTAGGACGGAAACATTAAAAGTGCAATTAGAAGTACTTCGACCATTTCATACACCACAAACGAACTTTTTGCCAACTTCTAAGCCATAAACAAGTGACTAGATAAAGGAATCAATGATGTGTGGTTAAAAATTTTATATAGTACGACACCAACGGACTACGTTATGAATGGAAGAATGAACAATAATCTTAAATAATGAATAGAGGTTATCAAATGTATGGCTCACGAATAATGTTCTTTTGCTTTAAATATCGCCAGGCAAGGAGAGTCAAATACATTTCGAGGTAGTGAATTCAATTTTAATGGTCTACAAAGCATATAGCTTAACAAAAACCACAGAATAATCTGGGAATTACGAATAACATGGGTAGAAAAACAAGATTTGTTTGCTTACTGAGCAGTTCAAGAACCAAGTAAAAATCCATAGGACAGAAACTGTTTTTAAAGTTCAAAGCTTTTATGGTGTAAAATATATAGGTTCAAAGTTTGGATTGGTCAACATGAAATTGTCCAAATTCGATTTGAATATATCCAAGTTGGGTGAATGTCCAACATTACAAGGTAGGGAGTTCCAGGAATGTAGCGTGTACGGCAACAAATGACACCGACTATCGACACAGGAACTTGGGACGTGAAGGGATAAGGTATTCCACGTGTCGCTTTCTCGTCACACGCTTCAAACAAGTATCTTAGTGGATGCCATTCGGTAGACACAATTCTATTGACAGAATAATATCGCGTCGTATCCTCATTTGTGTAAAGTCACATAGACCAAGATGTGGCCATCTTTCGTTGTACGAAACTAACTTTGTTGCGCAATGATTGATTTTATCAAAGATAGCAAGATTTTTTCGTAGTTAATGAAAAGAGACCTCTACCGCATACTCCATTGTAGGGCGAAGGTAGACGCTCATTATCTTTGGTGATGTTACCAGCAAGAATCTTCCAAATATTCTCCGAAAAATACCTAACAATCTATTGGCCTATCGATATATATTCTAGTAGTGAACCATGCTCTTCAGGTGTACACTAATCCATACTCCAAGATCTTTTTCGAACGAGCTCCATGTCAAGTTTTCAGTTCCTAATCGGTACGTCCAAGGAACATTGTTGCCAATGTGTAGCATCTTGCTTTTCCGTATGTTAAATTTCACATCATTCACAGCCGCCCAATATGACACGTTATCCAAATCCATTTGCATTTTCTTACAGTCATCTGCAGAACTGATTTGCGTCCAAATTTTCATTTCATCCGCAAACAGGACCATTTTGGATGATATGTGGAGGTAAATTGTTTATGTATGATAGAAAAAGGAGCGAGCCTAGCACAGATCCTTGTGGGACTTAATTGGGGGTTTTGAACTTTTTGGATAGCACTCCGTTCACTATAACTTGTGAATGGCGATCTGGCAGGTGGTCGCACCATAATGAGAGGAGTGGATCTCATATTGCTAAACGCATCAGTTATTAAAGAATCTTATGGTGATTGACTCTGTCAACAGTTTTTAAAATATCTAAGTAACAGACGTGAACGCAATAACTTTTATCAAACTCTTTCATCCAGTGGTCTGACGCTATGAGAAGATTCGTTAGACAAGAACGATAAGATCGAAATCTATTCTGCGATGGCGAAAACAAATTACGCGATTCAAATTGTGTGACCATTCTTTCTTTCAATAGCAGGTAACAGTGTGACGGGACGATAATTTCCAACGTCAGATAAACCCTGAAGGATTTTGACGACCGTGTTTACTTCTCCACACCACGTCATGAATAGTTGATCATGGCGATTCAAAGATGCTGAGGCTTGGATGAACTAATGTTTTCATAAAACGCTCACTTTGAAATACTTCACTCGCTTCAAAAACGCAGGTTGAGCCTTTGCTGGATGCAAACGACATAACGACGGTAGTAGTTTTTATATCAACAAAAATTTATTGATCCATCCAATGGACCACAGTCACTTGACAGCGAAACCGAAACAACTTTGAACAAGTCAATGAGGCAGTAGTGACGTATTTAACACGAATAAAGAAGTCTGAAATGTCACTTACACCAAAGTTTTGGGTAAGGACAAGTGCGGAAGCAGAAGGGACGTAAATACGAAATAAGATCGATAAAATTAGACGAACTGGAAATCGTTTTTACCAGGACCAACGTGTTGAGAACAAGTGTGGTGAATTAGAGTACCAGACACGACAAGAATAAATTAAGGCTCAAATCGACTTCCAGCAACTTTTAATCGGACTCGACCTCGCTTCACACGAGCCGACACGCTCATACTCATTTGCCACGCAGGTCGATCGATAAATCTTTTCACCCCGGCGTCATGACCTTACGAGCGAAGCCCAGTGATGGCGGTCACGTGTGCAAAATTTGTCGGAAGGCTGTAGGTCACAAAGCCCGACACGCTAGATGTTTAAGTAGTCACAATAAAGTTCATATGAAGTGTGACGTTACCCTGACTGCTGATACTATTGCAATTATCAATAAAGAAGAAATGCCAGGAGTATACTATATCTGTCATTTATACAGACTTGAACCTAGAAAGTGTACAAAGACGCTTGAGACTAATATGGGAATGTTGAATTTAGAGGACAGCATACAGAGAATTGAAGGTTTGTTAAATGACTTATTAATTAGCAAACTGAAGCCTAGACTTGAGCGCAAAGATTGTGTTTCATCTCCGGTTATAGGGAGGCGGCAAGGCATAAAATGCGCTGATCAACATAGAGACATTCGGCCTAGAAATTCCGAACAACTGAGCTGTTCCCATGCGCCGCGTGCTTTGGAACGGCCTGAAACAAATTCAAAACAATCCGCGAATAAAAATCGAGCCGTTAAACAACCAACTGATACCAAAACAGATAATGCTTTGAAGAAACGAAATAACATTTCCACCAACCGTAAGGCACACTCTTTGAGTGTCATTTATACTGACGTTCCTGAGCCTGAGCCGGTCTTCAAAGACCGTCGAAAACACGATGAAGAAAAATGGAAGGAACTGTGTGGAATTATGAAACTTGGAACTGTAGTGCCTTTAGCATTGACTCGTTTAGCTAGATGGCGTGATTCACCTCATCAGGATAAACGACGACTGTTGAGGGTTAACTTAGAAAATGAGCGTGACCTGGAAAACGTTCTACTGAATTCTTACCTATTTCGGTCTAACAATTCACTGAATATTCGTATTTATGCTGATATTCCATGGTGCGAACGGAGAAATAATAAAGGCGACATAAGAAAGACATCAAAGCAAAACCTCATCATCATGGCAGTTCCAGAGCTGACAGGCAATTCTGAGTCTAACGAGCGAGCTGAGCATGACTACAGGCAATGGAGTTATCTGGCTGATAATATTTTTTGTCGAGAAGACCGTTGTCGTTGATACTTTCAGACTGCCTTCCTCAGCAAACTACAAAGGGGCCACCTCCACTGAAAATAAACTTCCTAAGGAGTACCATGGTTGATACTGTACATTCCAACTGGAAATGGTGGAAACACAAAATCTTAAAAGTTGTAATCCTTAGCGATTACAGAAATACAGATATAAAAGCAGCCCACTCCGCATCCAATACTTTCCAGATTGATGAAGCCCTATCAACTGCACGAAGAAATGATTCTTCAACTGGGACACGAAATCAGCAACCGAGCGCAAAGCCATCCCAAATGACTACTGAGTGTGGATTGAAACCAGATGGAGCAATCTATTTTTGGTCAAAAGATAATACGATTTGCGCATCTTAACCTGAAAAAACCGATATGGTATTGAACTTGACAAAAACAGAGAAGTGCCGACCTTCCGGAGTCGGCGCGACAATGACGGTTGTCACAGATTATGTCAATCACACGACACAATTCATCTTAACTTACCAAAACTGTTCTTGGATGCTGCTATACCAATGCCCAATGCTTGATTAACAAATTTGCCGAACTTGTTGCTAGATGTGAGACAAAACGACCTCAGTTAATCGCCATTATCGAAACTTGGCTCAACTCGGAAATCCACGATTGTGAGTTAGAGATTGCTGACATGTCACTGCTCCACCGAGACCGTGCATCACACAGAGGAGGTGCGCACTCTATTATAATCAGAGACTCAAGTGCGGCGAATTCACGGATTCCGGCTTGGTGCTTCAGGACACGCTACGGTGCTTGCTGACAACGACTATTAGCGAAGATTGCACAATCGGCGTAATTTATCGTCCACCAGCGGCCCCGGAAGTGTATAATACGACTCTACTCGACAAGCTACGCTTGATTGCATCGAGATATCATACCAAAATCTTGATTATGGGAGTCTTTCATCTGTGTAACTTGCTGAAGACTAACAAAATTTCTCAGACCTCCACTGCTGCCATCTTCTAGCAGCTTTTTAAAGAAATTCCTTTTTAGAATTACGTAGAAAGAAATACAAGATTGAGATAGACATATATGCCTTCAATGCTAGATCTGACCTTGACAACTGAATAAGACTCCGTCGAAGACATTACATACGATTGTCCGCTAGGTTTGACCGATCATTTGTTCTTGAATTTCGACTACTTATGTCGAGCAGAGCGAACAAACGATACAACAAAATCATTAGAAAGGTATGTCTATCTAAATTATCAAACACCCTAAGGTTGTTTAACGATTGATAAATTGAAGGCATCAGAGTAAATGAGCAGTGGTCCAGCATTTTGTCCAAGCTTAACCGAGAAATCAACTCTAACTCAGCATTCGTTGCTAAACAGTGTGGAAATGTATTTGGATTTAAAATTCACAGTCGCACTCGGAAACGGATTAAAACGATTGGAGAAAACATCGCCGGTTAACCAACGAAACCACATGGGAGACCTTTCTGACACTTAGGAACCATGTTATTAAACTTATTACTGAAGACAAACTACAGTATCAAGCTGATATAATGTCTAACACGGAGCGGAATCCAAAGCGCCTTTACCAGATTGTGAACAAGCGGTGTTCATTGAAACCAAGAACTCACTCTGGAATGATCATCAATGCAGATGACACCGCGGATGTTCTCGTGAATTATTATGCTACAGTACAGCGTTGGTTCAAGAGTGATGCCTCCTGCTGTGTTTCCGCTGGCACAATATTAGCCTGGTTAGAAAATTACGTGACTGGTCGGTTTGTTCAAGCTTCTGCGGATGGTGCTTTATCGAAGTCGGTAGCCGTGACAAGTAAAATGCCTCAGGGATCCGTCCTCGGACCAATACTCTTCGCACATTACGCCAATGATATACCGGCTCTCATCAAATGCAAGATCGTACGCGGACGATATAAAAATGTGGTCGAGGATAAATAAACCGGAAGACTGCGAACTGCTCCAGAATGATCTGGACAACCTCCATGTTTGGTCACTAAAAATCGCCACCGCAGGCGGCGCTTTCGTAGTACGGTGAACATGCTATGTAGACCAGCTTTTGAAAGCATTTCAGCATGTAAACACCGCTCGCGCTACGGCATAGCCATGAAGTAAAAGACGACGCGAGTTATGAGAGTGTGATTAATGGGTTCAACATTTAAGAAAGTTTTCAACCGGTGACTAAAAACAACAGTTACTGTATTTTATCAAGAATTGAGTCTCCGTAAAATGATCGAGCCATAAATCAATCGAGAAATGGCAATGCATTTCCTTGGTAGCTAGCATGGAAAACATGAAAGAAGCAACAGGGAGAAAACATCTTAGGAGAGAAAATCGACAGATTGAGTAGGTGCATACATAATACATTTCGTAATAAATGTTTGCCTTTTACAGTGCGGCAAATGATGTGGAATAATGCTGCATTCCATCAATTAACCTCGTAATTGTTATATTCCATTGGTTATAGCTAAGCCAAATCAACAAATTCATGTGCATCATAATCGGTGAGAAACACTAGACAGAAACCCAGAAGTCTCAAGTTAGGAGACTACAAATTCTGAAGTGCAATAAGTACCTTGACTGTAAATTTGAGTACCCCTTATACTGAACGATCAAAAGGCGTACTTACTTAATCCTTTAGAACTGACAATAACAGCGTCTCTGGATTTAAACTTTGACATGACAGGATTTCCTTGCAGTTCCAACTCCTTCAATTGTAACCAACTAGGAAGAACGCGGCATAGTTCAGTGATACTGTCGAGTTGATTGTTTGCCGCACCCAAATAGGTCAAATTTTGTAGTCCACTCAAATCGTCCAAACTGGTCAAACCGTTACCCGACACATCAATTTTGACTAAGGTTTTCTACCATCCGGTCCGAATGTGAAAAAATGGACTTACGGAAAGAGAGTTCAAACAATCCTCATCGAACAACAAATGATCGCCAGGTGGCAGACGCTGATAATCGATCCTCAGTTCCCGTAACGAAATCAAACCTTCCAAGTTTTCCACTAAATAAATACAATTTCGACTCAAATACCTTCAGCATTCAAGAAATAAAAGAAACTTACAACTTCTCCAGTCTGGTCAATTTCGAAATATTTTCAATTCGTTCAATTTGATTATTTTGCAGGTATAAGTGCGTCAAATTTACAAGACTGGATAGATTGGGGATAGTTTTGAGCAGGTTATCGTAGAGGTATAACACGTTCAATTTTTTACATAATCTAATTTCGGGGCCCTATGTATAACAACTCGAAAGATGTTGTGGTTACAATTTGTTCCAGACTTTTCCCATTCAAGTATAAATGAGTGATATGCCGCAAATATTGCTCAGGAGTCTCGTCTATTCTTCTTAATTTCAGCTGTGACGTGCATTTACACAAAAGAGCAACACTCGATTTGACCATTTTGCATATACTACTGAAATGAATATTAAGTAGCGTTAACGAAGAAAAATAATAAAGAAAAGTAAGAGTTTGAGCAAATAATTTGTGGTACAATTGAAAGTAAATAAAATAACCAGGAACCTTACCGATGTTAAACCTATTAGAGTGTGTAAGAATACTTTTGTTGACCGTAGAGATAAAACATTGGGATAGATAAGCAACAAAGATTTAGTTGCACAGGTTATCGAGGTTCAAATTAATTCAAAAGTTTTACAGCAACCATAAATTAAAAAATCGGGAATGCACAAAAATGAAGAAAGATTTATTGTCAATATGGAAAGTCAGCTTATGTACTGAGGTGTGCTGTTGGATTTGGTCAACATATACTTATCAAATTCTGCCTTGAACATGTTCAGTCTTGTACACAAATGATATGCGTGGGCTGAGTTCGATTTAAACAAACTCGGACTGAAAAAAGGAATCTTCGACAATTTGATCTAGAGTGTGAAATAATCAACTTGTAGCCATGAGATCTGCTTCCACGGGCTTCTTGCCGATGAAAGAGGTGTTCAAGAAGGTGATTGTCTGTATCCGGCATGTTAAACAGCAGCGTCAAACCATTTGCTGGGAGATTCTGTTTTTTTCAAAAATAAACATACTTGTTATGATAAAAAAAACATTTCAAATTCTTCAAACATTGCCAACCAAGCCAGAAAAGATGCAAATAGATAACCGAATTTCATTGTGGCAAACACAATCAACAGTGGCTTTCCAAACAAAACTTTTTAAGATTTTACCACTGTTTCGAGACTTTTTTATACTAAAATTGCTATTTTTACTCGATAAAAACAAACAACGTGAATGCAGAAGTGATCTTTAAACGCGTGATTCATGCACAACAAAACTTGTAATAATTAATCATTATCTTGAATTGAAATCAATTTGTGATTCTGCATTTAAAAATATGAGTTCATCGTACTTGATCTAATTAATTGTGGTTTTAAATCAAACAACGTTGAAAAATTTACTGCTGCTTTTAGGCTTACCGAACCTGAGAGTGCTTAAAAGAAAGTGACTGGCAGTAGAGTGGTGAGCTGAGCACAATAACACTCTATTTTATGTTCGGTTGTCGAGAAAAATGACACCTGAAAGGATTCCCGCTGATATATTCCGTACATTTTAGGCATATTTTGCATTCTTTTTAATTAATATGTCACTATTTTTATTGCATTTTTATTACAAATCTTAAGGTAACAATTTTAACGCATTAGGCATAACAAAATTGTCCTTTTCTGTAGTAACATAATGTTTCGTGGGATCCGTATTTCTGTGTCTTCCTTATGGCAATATACTCATCGAAAATAGGGTCAATATGCAAACCGTTGTTTGCTCAACAGTTTGTGATCGGTCTAGAACAGAGGCTGAACATTTCTTCAATGCGCGAGTAAAATGATCCTCCGTGTTAGTAAGAGAATGTTTCTGGGAAGAAACGTCCAGTTAATCACCATCTTTGTCATGATTACTTCCATCTAATCATCATGTTTCTAGATTTTTCAGCAGTTCTGGCACCCGTTTTGAGCACGCACGCATTTAAAAGATTCTTACCATATTGCCTTAACTGCATTAACAATACCTCCAGCGAATCACATAACATATGGAGATACCTGACTAAGAACGATTTGAGTTCGGTTTGAAGTATTGTTTAACTCAGAATTTTAATTCCACAAACCATTTTTTCAAAAACATTTCACTTTTTTGAACGTTGTCAATAGGTTTGTGTCGTTGCTCCTTAAGACGCGTTTCCTTACTTCAGAGTGGTATACATTGTGTTGCTAACAAGCATGAATGGCCCTGAAAATGAAAAAAAACTTGCTAAAATCCTACAGATATCCTATATTTTTGAATGGAATTGACTGAATTTACCACCTTAGAGGTGTATTTTTTATCAAAGTGAATGCGATTTTTTTGTTTCAAACGTATGCATAAATCCCATCTATTCCATTGGTACTTGGGCATGTAGAACCTTGATTAAATTTTAGCAACTTAGAGAGTAATTTCATTTCCGATTCAATTGCAAACGAACATTGAAACATGCTAGGAAATTAATTCGGTTAAGTAAATTATAACAAGATATGTTTTTTGAGTTTGACAGTTCTTCTGACCATTTTCGGAAGAGAACGTTACACACGGAGAAAAGTAAAAAACTAGATGAGATATCTTTTTGCTATAAGATTCAGTACCTTTCATATAGTAGGTATCTCATCAATGAGACAATACCTGCAGGATAATGCAAATTCATAATGCGCGAATCTAGAATGATTTCAATAGCGCAAGCCGGGAAACTACGTAGAGTACCCGGAAAGATGGACTTACTTGTATGCGGAGATTAAACAGATTGTTCTCAAACCTTGTAGTGATTGTAATTTGCGGTAGAAGACTGCTGTATACCCTAACTATCCCAATAATTTGAGCGTATCGAGTTGCAGAATGACGATATACCGTGATATAATTTAATTGTGAACTGATAATTTTCATTTGATGAACTTCATACCAAAGTAAAAGGCGGTTTGGTTACCCAAGTACACCACCAAATTGAGCTGCTTTTGCGAATGTTGGAGTTACAGCTACAAACACGCTAATAGAAGCTCAGCTTCGATTTTTCCAAATATTCACATAATTTTGCTTGGCATACCGTAGTTCATAATGAAATCAAGATGAGACAGCGAAGTCAAAGTTACAAATCACTTGAATAAATAATAACTTACAACATTACTTAGATTTTCTACCGATTGTACAAATATTTATATAGTTATCAAACGAAACGTCAGACAAACGCATAATATTTAAAGATTTAGAAAAGGATCCCATTATGAATATCTAATCGCGTTTAGTATCATGCGTGATTTTTGAGTTCAGTTTGAGGTGCTAACTAAATTTTTCCACCAAATATAATTTGAGCGAAACTTCTTTAGAAATTCTCATCAGTTGTTGAGATACAACGAACAGCATTTTCGTTATACCTGAACTGCGGGGTGTACTTCATATTTCCATACTATGCAAATGTGTAGAAAATATGTTACTTACGAAATCTAGCGAGCATTTGTTAAAAAATATCACTTTATGTTAGTTATTAATGCACAAGCGAAACAAATGACTTTACCTTTTTTACTGATATAAATTTTCAAACTGGTAAAGGATACTTAGTATATGTTCAACATTATTATTTCAAAAAACGGTTTCGTATATGTTAGGAGGGCACCCTCCTAACGAATCGAACAAACCCGAGTGCCTGATCGACCAATTTCGCAACGGAGGAAAACTTGTTGTTGGGTGAGTCATGTTTTACCTCGGCAACAAACCCCATGTTTATTAAAATTTAAATTGTCTGACTCGCCCATGACAACCTTCATCCGTCGTTTCCACTATGTACCTAATCACGATTATGGTGTACCTTCACACGTTCGCTCTGATGTAACCATATAAATACAAACCATGTCCACGGTCCGAAACGCAAATACTGAACGCTTGGACATTAAACTCCTGATCAACATTACATTCCGCTCTTGTTCTGTTTTCCTGGCTGTTGGGTTGAGGACAAAGCATAGATTGACAGAACGCAACGACAGTCTCTGCTGCAATATCGACGACTAATCCATCATAACAGGATACAAATTTATTGAAAATTTCTTCCAGAAATTAGGAACGTTAGTTCGAAAGTTATCTAATTGTACACACTTATTTCAAAATCGAGGTTTGTGCCCAAAAGACATAGGCTCAGTCTACATCATTCTTCATATAAAAGCTATATTTTGGCATATAAAATGTAAAAGAGCTTCGTTAGAAATCCACGGCCTCCAGAGCCGAACATTTTATTTACAAATATTGGGAACATAATCAAATTGACTAAGAAGTGTGACTTACTGTTTAAATTTGAGAGCACACTGGTATCTGAACGTTGCTCAGATAGCCATGCAAATTGCTGAATCTAATAGAAGGTACATATTCTCGACGTACAAGAGGATAAATGACCCATAAATCACTTTGGGTTCTGATTAGTGTGTTTTTTCGGGAAAAGGGTCACACAGTATGCTTGAATGTGGCTTTCAGTTTACCTTTTATAAAATATGTTACATTTAATATTAGAGATGTTTTGTTTTAAATTCACGTATAATCTTCATCCCAAGATCTTTTATTAAACAATGTAAGCTAAGTTCAGTTATATATTGCTTAGAATTTTCTATCTATGCAACATATATCGCAGATCATTCGACAATTTGTATTTATTTATATTTATTGATTCGATAAGCCGTATTTTTAAATTAACAGTGTTCTATCAACCGAGTATGAATAAAGAAATATGGGTTTAACTATTCGAATTACCGTATTCCCAGACAGAACTGTTTTAAACCTAATTTCGCACAGTAAAATTGGGCAAAATGTTTACTAAAACTATCCTGAAAAAATGTGCGACACAATATCACGTGTTTTTTGAGAAGATTATCAATATCACTGAACCTGATCGATAAAAGCAATATTATTTACTGGCTGAATAAGTTCACTGATTAGAAATTACACAATGTCGATATATGACGTATTTAAATAATTACTTAGATAAAATCATTGCAATTTAGGCATTAAAACAAAAGTTCAGTTTTTTTCACTGAACTTTTGTTTATGTTAATCACTTCAGTAAGCTTATACTTTGATCGTCCAATTCTTTAGATCTTTTCATGCAATCCAAGTAGTTAGGCCGGAAATAATTTACTTTAATCAATTCTGTCCAGTTGGCACAGGACAATAAATGGCTGATAAGCCGATCGAGCTGTCAAAATTTCTGTCGGTAGAAAGAATCAAAGAGCGCCCCCCATTGCTAAATTTTGTTTTCAGTTGTTTGGTATCCTCATCGTATGCGATCGTACGTCAACTGTTTTCCAGGCCGTCCTTTGGTCACAGATATTTGTAGCTGCGCCAGGGAAAAACTAAAAGTGTTTCTCTTTAACAAGCCGGTGAGAGGTTAGCTTAGAAGAAACTTGTACGTATATTTAACGTTCAAAACTAGACATTATATAATTGAATTTTTGTGTAGTTTTTAGGTTCTTTTTTAAATCGTGGTCAAACCGTATAAATTTAAATTGACAAAATTGTTCATGCTAATTGTATCAACTGGCAAACCGCATATACTTGAGAAGCAGTCAGGGAGAAGCTTATGCCACGAGGCATTTAAAATCCTTTTGGACTTTCTAACCGATATGCATTTGATTAGTTCCTCAGGCAGCTTATTCCTGAAGCTTACGACTCTTTCGCTGAAGATGTGTTGCCAAAGATTCAGACGATTTTGATTTTTGTGAGCTTTATTGTATACTATCTAGTTGAATGGTTGATTGCTCGATGGAACATGTTTTGAGAACCATCCTTGCCTAGGCCTTTCAGGACGTTGAAGGTTTCAATTAGGTCACCCCGTAAACGCCAATGCCGAAGTTAGAAGAGACTTAAAAATTAGACGTTTCTCGTCTGGTTTCCCAGACATAAATTCAACCATTTTAATAGCCAGACGCTAGACCCCTACTACTAGTAATATGTCGTTTTGGAAGAAAAGGCTTGCTTCCAAATGCGACATGACAATCACCGTATATAAGGGGATAAATACTTTCGGCGTTCTATTTGTGAGAACAGATTTAAGCCTAAAAATTATACTGTAGAGCGTTGTAAAGCTGAGGCACATTGCGCAGCCCATCTGATGTCCGCTGTTACGACTGGACCTAAATCCTGAACTTTCTGGATAGATTTTAAGTCGAGCCTACCGGCATTTATAGTTACTGTAATTTTTTCGACTACTGCAGGCAAAAGATGATACTTTCTATAAATCGGAGGAAGATCCAAATCCTGTGACCATTTAATGATCATTTCGATATCCTTCCGCAGATCACCGTAATCACTGGATCCGGTGAATTTGACATCATCAGCAAACATATAACAGGGACATGACATCTGAGATGTCAAATCATCGATGAAAATAATGAAGAGTATCTGGCATATTACTGATCCCTGTTGGACCCCAGTGGTATCTTTTGCGAATTCAGAGGTAGTATGGCTTACACGAACCTGTAACAACCTGTCATTTCACTTTCTCCCCAATTGTATTTTCATTTCCCTCGATGCTTGCTTTAATTAACAATATACTTTGGTCTGCGCGTCTCCTGGTTCTGCTATTGTTCGTGGTGCTGCACAGCTGGTTGTTCGTGAATCGAGACGGGTAACGGCAAGATTACCTTTCACCGGATCTTTAAGCTTTACGAATTATTTGTCCCTGATTGACGTGACACAGGAGTTTTGAAGTTGAATCAATTTGTATGTGTGTGAATAATTGCACAGGACACTAAACCGTCACTTTCCGTGAGTTCGTCCATTCGTCCTGCATTCAATATAAAATTTACTGTTATAACTTGCACATATCTACTACAAACCTGAACGAATCTATCACGAAGGACACTGGTTATTTAGTCGTGAAGCTTAGTAGATAGTCAGTTGGCCGCGTGATTAATCCTTAAGAACCTGTGACTCTCCGAGTCAATGCTTCAGTAATGTCACTTTAAAAACCTCTACCCTTCCGCCTTCATCCACTGTTTTATAATATTCATCTAAAAACATAGAATATTCGAGAGCGACGACCTTCTTTAAATGAAGCCATGTTGTACCATGCTTAATGATAAATTTTGCATGAAGTAGCTGCACAAGTGATCACTGATAAGTCTCTACAAGGCTCTTCATGAAACAGTAGTCCTGATTACCGTTCAAAAACTCTTAACAATGTTTGCGCAAATGCCTATGGAATATTTACGACAATTGCTTTCTTCAAGCCATCTGGTATGATGCCCTTGCAGAGCGATTTGTTGTATAACCTACAGAGAGGCTCTACTGGTACCTTAGCTTTTTCTTTTAGAATTTTATAACGCAGGTCTCGAGGTCCAGAAGATTTATTTCCACCTAGATTCTATAGGACACGAGCGACATCGCTCGTGTAAAAAAATACTTTGCTGCTAGAGGCACCCATTTACGTACTAATAGTTGGGACTGATTAAATCGTATCACCGCCACCCTTTCTATGTGCGCTTTGAAAAATAATCCAGCAGAGATGCTGATTTATCAGAGTCAGAATTGGCTTGCCCGCCATCGTCTAATATTAGGGTTCTTACTCTTAGAATGAACATAACTAAAATACATCTTAGGGTTCTTTTTAAAAGTTTTCGCTAGGTAACTTTCGTATCTTAAATTAAGCCTCTGTTGTAGCTTTACAGTGTTGGTTCTCAAAGCCCTATAGCACGAGCAATTCCAATAGTTTGATAATGCTATGTATCTCCGTCAGTGTCTTTCGCGCCTAATTATGTTTTGTCGCACGGCAGGAGTCCATCAACGTAGCTTGCTTTTTAGCTGATGAGATGACAGTTAACGATTTACTGAAACTTCGATAGTTTTGACGATAACATAGCTCTTCTAAGAATACTAATAAACATTTTTTTAATAATGAACGGATTTTCCATTGTTATGTTTATAAATGTGCAAAAGCATATCATGCAGCATATTCTCCGTCGATTTCACGAGAGAATTAGTGCTTCACTGCCTACTCTTAATATTCTTGTTTTATGTTCAAAAGAGTTTGCGGATAATGTTATAGCTGTTTAGCTTGGAAAACGAACTCGATGAACTCCTCTGAGTGTATCAGCAATTATCGTGGAGACGGAAACCTAATTCTCTTTAATGCAGGATGACGATTAACTGACTCTGAAAGTTTATAGAATTGATCGCTCTGATCAACTCGTTACTAGAGCTGTTGTTAGGATTGCTATTTACTCTCAACAGCTTAACTCCATCACACTTTTAGAGCATTTTCCTGAAATTGTTTGTTCAGGCGGAGCTTTTGATTTCATATTCAGACTATAGTTTTGTTTGTTATAATAGGCAAATACACTGATACCGCACCTCTGTCATTAAGGCAAGTATAAAATTGCTTCATCGTGCATGATTGTAACGATCCTAGCGTTTGTTAGATTTCAAAATGGAGGGGCTTTGATTTAATCCAATGAAACATAGCGAACATTGCACATGCACACCACATGCGCCTCCCATTCGATCAGTATATGACCTAATCGGTGTGAATATATTTGAGATTCGGTATACACCACAATACCGTTTAATATGACTCAGCTTTAAACGGTAGCACTGACATTAGACCACATTCTTGATAGGAACTTCTGAAATATAGACACATACCGGTTAGTTACTGATGTCAGATGGGATTAGTGTTCCATTGATCAAACAGCTAACATTTAAGATTGTTGTTGAAGACAATCAGGCAAAATGTCTATGCCGTTACACAGGTAGCTGTATCTTTGTGCATCAAAGTAGAGCGGAGATCATTTGGTTCTACAACGAGCTCTAGAAACTACCAAGGCACGTTAAAGACTGTTTTCGCTTTTTGTTAGCTAAATAAACGCCACTGACTGCGAAAACTTCTGAGGAACTAGAAAACTGTGTTGAGGATTGAATCGTAGCAAACGTCTATTTACAAGTAGAAAATGATTTATATATACACCAGGACTCGGAAAGCTTATTCGCATTCATTACCGTCGCATAAGGTCATCGCAATACATGTTTAGTCTAGTAGACAAGGGTGTGTAGCCATTGCTCAGAATGCTCCTACAGCTAAATCATTCGTTAACCAATATGTAAGCATACACCGTCTTGACGACAGTGATCCTCCTTCTGTTTCACAGACTTGCCTTCTTCTGTCAGATTTTGATAAATATCTGGATATGCTAGAAATCTTGTTAGAAAAATTAGACACACCAATAGCGCCGAGGCCGGATTGTATTCATCTGTTAATTTTACGCACTGCTTAAATATCTAGTGGTATCCGTAAAATTCATGTTTACAATATCTTTACCTGTGGGTGTTTCAACTTAAAAATAGAAAGTCTATGTTCATGGGTGGGGACCCTAGTAATCATGCTGATGATTGGCCCATCACATTGTATTTTGTTGTCTGGAAAATCCTAGAGATAAATCCTGGGCGTTGATATCCAATAGAACATGAACTTACCAAATATCACGCTTGCGCGTGTAACCTACTTCAAGCACGTGAGATATAATGTGCTTCGACCGACTTTGGTCACCAAATGATGTTTTATCATGGACTTAGGCGATGATTTGTACGGGCGCAACACCAACCGATTCTTTCAGAATTAGATCACGTAAGTATGAGGGAGTTTAATCTTAGATTTATCAAGACATTCATTTTTTATTCAGAGGAAATACCCTACTGTGTTGTGCTACAAGGATCATTTCTTGGTCCGCGGTTATTTTAGAAATTTGTACAGACCCCCAGGACGTGCTTTTTATTATTTGCCTTTTATTCGCCAAATTTCTAAAATTGTTGGCCACTCTCATTTTCAGATATTGTCACGAGCAACTGCAACGAGTAATAGTGTACTTAGCTAAGTTGACAAATCAATAATCGTTGATTTTCAATGAGGGCAATGCAGTAATAATAGGATGCTTTGGGCTAATCGTTGTTCCTTCACGTGCATTACTTTACGAATATTTTGTATCCTCTTCTTGATACACTTGCAGACAATCTTACCAATATAGCGATTTCAGAAGTACCACTGAAAGATGATGAGACTAAGGCTATTAGTGTGACAAAGGAAAAAAAGCAGAGTTAATCCCGTTTTGGAATCAGCTAAAATAAACACGCCGAAGGATACCATTACTGAGAAGTACTGTTGCTGTCAACTTCAGCGGTACAATACAAAAATACTTTACCCGAATCACAAAGTCAATCTCCAATTTACCTAGTCTATCAGAACTAGAAGGCTCATCGTGTATTGTTTTACCATCTTTAGATCTCCTAATGGATAGCATTTATAATCCATCGTCTTCAACTATCCGCCTATAGAAATGACACATACTGTGATATATCTTAATAATGATATTGTCTATCTATCTAGCTGATGCGCACAATGGCGATTAGAATTTTATGCTTCTAAGACACACTCTATGGGATTACGTTGTTCAATCCCTTGTAACACACTCATAATAAATGGCTCAAACATCACCCCTTCTGCAGAAATTATGGATCTCGGATTCATATAATCCTCTTCACTCAATTTTGATGAACAAGCGAGGCACCTCATGACGAGAGCAAGATAAAACTTTGGCTTAATTGACCATAAGTTGCACTGTATAAGATAAAGGTAGTACAAATTACAGATTATTGTAATATTGTCAATTCTCACATGGGTTGGCGTGACTAATTTCTCTTAGAGAGCCTTCAACGTACATTCAGTAAATTAACTTCGATTCGTTTCAACCCCTTGTAGTATCTCGGAAGATGTGAGTTGTTGAGTGTTGAATCATTGTGGCTACGCAGAATTCGTCGGAATCTTCTTTTTTGAATCTTGCCTGGCTAACTTGTAGTACATCCTCAATAAAGTCAGTAAAGTGGTAGATGATGGTATACCTGTAGACGTATCCTATCATGACTTTGGTAGAGATTTTAACTCATATAACTGGGAATAATACTTCTCAAACTATCACAACTAGATGAGAAAGTGTTAGGAGGCCCTACTTCCAACTGATAAAACAGTCTGAGTCATTGTTCAACCGGAACTTGAAAACTAATATTGATCGGTGATAACATTACAACTGACTGATCGGATGCACTTTGATTGATGTCTACAATCATCGTCGACATATTATCGACCTTCTTGAAACATTGATTTTATGTTTTAAAGAAGTAGTGTTCACACTGTTATAATTCATCTGGCTATTCGAGTGTTTATAAATTGGTAATTTTCGTTCAATTGAATTTCTGCTATTCTACATTCTCTGAATTCCAATTCCATAGAATATTATCATTCCAAATATTATGCGCCACAACTTCTGTCAATTCTTCGCAGCCATCTAATAATAAGCATACCTACAACTAAATTAACTGGAATCTACTGTCAGAATTCATTAGAACAGAAGACTGGAGCCGATTCTTCCTCTCTAGTGATTTCACAAAAGTCTTTTCAACATTTCATTCACAATTAAAAATGTTACTTATGAAGGAATCATATAAGCTCATTAGGCGCACAAAATTAACGAAAGCCCAGAAAATAGAAAAGGAAATGATGAAACTACATTTCGTTGCTGTAAAAACACATGACATATTCGCCTTTCTTCGTTCTTATGAACTATCAAGAAGTCACAGATATGCTTTAGATAGCACGTTTAGAGCCGACGAAAACAAAGCTCTTATAAGTCAGGATAAGCCGGAATCACTAAGTAAACTTTTCAAGTTAAGATCATCCAACTCACCCAGCAACATAGATTTCATTATCAAATATTGTAATTCATCCGCAGTTGAAACAATTGTTAGTTCACCTGATGCTATCTGCGAAGAATTCCTTCTTTACTTTAACTCTACCTACAACAATTCAAACTACGTTTACACAACCAGTCATCTTCCTTCGCCGAATACACTAAATACTTTGAGTATAAACCTGAGTGACATAAATAAATTATGTCAGCAATCAACTGTCAGTCTTAAACCTGACACAGCAGGCATACCTCCAGCCATATGCAAAATGGGTGGTAAAGACTTTCAACTTCTCCTGCTCAACCTATTTAACGCATCTATTGAATCTGGTACCTTTCCGGCAGAATGGAAACACTCAATTGTTATACCTAGATACAAATCTGGCTCAAAACACTTAGTTACTAACTACCGACCAATAAATCATACAGCCTTCTTATCAAGATTATTTGAAAAAATTGTAAAGAAAGCTATGCTTGAATATCTGACACCTAGTTTCTTTTCTAAGGCACAGCACGGATTCCTTAACAAAAGATCCTGCATTACTTGCCAGCTAGAATACTTAGACTGCATCACAAGTTCAATTGAAATTGGCTTTTCAGTTATAGTTGTTTTCCTTGATATAACCAAAGCTTTCGACACAGTACCGCATAACCTATTACTATCTAAGTTAAGTTCATTTGGTATAGGTGGCAATCTTCATTCTTGGCTCACTTCTTTTCTTACCGTTCGCACATACTGTGTTGAGGTAAATGGTCCCAGATCGCGCACCTTGCCGATTCCAAGTGGCGTGATACAATGCAGTGTTTTAGGTCCATTACTTTTTTTCTATACATAAATGATGTACATACAGTCGTCTCTCATAGTAAACTATTCTTGTTCGCAGATGACATGAAGGTAGTAATTTCCTTCCCATCTTCTGAAACACAAACTTACATTTCCAGACTAAACAAAGATTTGGATGCATTATCCAAATGGGGTAAAATTAATGGTCTCTCATTTTCTGTAGAAAAATCTAAGTTCATGCCTTTAAGATGTACAATTCCTAATAACTCAATCCTTCTTAATGGTAATCCTATTCAAATTATCGATTGCACACGTGATCTTGGGTTCAAATATTCAGCATCGCTTACATTCAACGAGCATATACATCACGTGATCTCAAAAGCAAAGCAGAGTGTTAATATGATTCATAAGTTCTTTACTCTCCCACACTGTAAGTTAGAACTTTATAAACTTTTCACCATACCCCTCTTTGATTACTGTAATATAATATATAGCAGTATGAATAAAACCGATACCATCCTTTTGGAAAAAGTACAACGTACTTTTACCAAATCAATCACCGGATATAGCTCGAATCAATCATATAGAGAAAGATGTACGCAGCTCAAGCTAGAACCACTATGGTTCCGTAGAATTAGACACAACCTAATACTGTTCTTTAGAATAATATCTTCTGATAATATAGATATAAATTCGTCTATTCGCTTCCGACAAGGTTCTAGATATAACTTAAGAAATCAAGATAACCTAGTGGAATTACCTAGATCCTGTACGAAAGTAAGAAGTAACTTCTACCTAAATAAATACGCTAAACTCTGGAATATTCTTCCGAAAAACATAGGACTTTGTACCTCACTATGTGATTTTAAATCACATCTGAATTCATTTCTCACAGTTGAAAAATTAATGAAACTTCTCAACCTAGATGTCTCATTAGATGAACTATACAATCATGGCATTGCTGGATATTAACAGTGATATCAGTTTTTCAACTTTTATAGTTAACAGTTACTCCGTCCTTAGTATTTATTTTCCAGATTACCTCTTTACATCCATATGAAGAATTCCGGTTCACAAACGAATCAACACTGGGATGCCAAATCTTCTACGAATACTCACGAAAAGACACTCTCCATTTAGAACATATATTCGACAATAATAATGTGTTCCAACTTAACATTTTTGAAGATTCTCTCTCTTCGAGATTCCTCGCATCTTCGATGTTCCGGTCCATCGTTCTTCAATATACTTCGTATCATTTTTCCCCTCACCCGATTTTCTTTTCATACAATAACTGCTCATATATTGAATTTCTGTAAAACTGATTGATTATCATTTACCTGGACCATTTTAAGGAACGAAAAATTATCAGCACGTATGACCTTGAAAATGTTAATAATTATTGTCCATTTTTATGCTTTATGTATACAAACAACTTTGATAATTATCGATCATGCTTAGCATGCCTTGAAATTCCAAAAATGAAATATTTATTTATTTATTTATTTATTTATTTATCTATTTATGATCCAGAAAGTGGTCTCACAATGGAATCCCGTTTCAGAAGAATCAATATAAATTCCCATCTGACTTCGTTCGTTCAGGAAAATCATGGCTGCTACTAAGAATACTGCTGACGATGGAGAATGAAAAGCCTTTTACATTGTAAATGGAAATCAACTCTTTCTGTCTTGACTAGATCATAAAAAGCAATAATAAATGCTCAAAGAATTGTTTCCATTGTTATTTTGCGCTATAACTGAAGTCAACCATGAACAAAATATTGGTAAGATATCCTGCACCATATAATGTAGCGAGATCAAACTAAACTCGAACAGAATTTATTCGAGAGTGAACATGCGGTACTTGTGCCAAAAATGAAAAACATGCGATCTATCAAGGAAGCAAAATCCCGTTTTCAAAGTCGGATTGTCCCGTTCGGAAATCTTATGTCTAATAAATTTTATAGCAAATACAGACCTAGAATCACACTTGACACTATGTACCCTAGGCTTCGCTGAAATCCGTTATAGAGAAAATTCGGAAATTACTGTTTGAAACTTGCAAATTTACAAGCCAAATACTTCGAAACATTTAATCAGATATTTTAATGTCTGAATTTTGAATTGTACAAATGAACTTCAACTTCCCGTCTCTGAACCACCAGAGAGCTTCCAGAGAAGATGGTCAAATGCGGTAGATTTGGAGTTATTCCACAGCAAGTGGATCTGAAAATAATGTGATACTGTAATGGAGGTAAAACATGGAGGATTTATGAGTCTTTACTTTAGTCCGATTCGTTGTTTGACCGGAAATTGTACACTACTATTAATCTGTGAGAACATTACAACTGAGTAATTCCTTTGGCTTTTGATTTTTATCTACAATTATCACCGACCTATTATTGATAGACAATTTGCAAACATCGATTTTATTTGTTATAATTGTAATGTTTTCACTTTTGTAATTGATATCAGGATTCAGGTGTATATGAATCGCTATTTTATGATCAATTGGATTCTCACTATTTTACGTCGGTGGACATTGAATTTTGAAATCGACTTGGTTGAGAGTCATTCTTTTATTGAGATCACAAAAGTCATGAACCCGAGCATTCCTCAGTGACCGTACTAATAACTTTATGGCGAGTAATGCGTATTCAACATGTACGTCTATAAAACGTTGATTTTCCTGAAGACTCAGTCATTGTCTGTCGCACATTACTGATATTCATTGATAATTAAGCACATAATATAGCAAAATATAGCAAAAATATAGCAAAAATCCTAAATTTTCTTCTTCGGAGCTCAACACGGATTCAAGAATAAAAGACGTAGCATTACATGCCCGCTCGAAAACCTTGACTATATTACTATTTTCATTTACGAAAGTTTAATATGCTTAGTTGTTTTCATAGACATAGCCCAAACTCTTGATACTGTTTCACGTGAGCTATTATTATCAAAACTTAAATCATGTTGCATGGGAGGTAATCTCCTTTACTGACTAACTTCTTTCCTTACTGATCGCACTTACTCTGTTGAAGCCAATGGCCACAGATCTTGCAGCCCGCCTATTACCAGTGGGGTAATTCAAGGCAGCGTATTTAGTACTTTACTGTTTCTTTTTTAGGGATGACAAACATAAAGTCATTTCTCACTGTAGCCTCTTATTATTCGCTGATAACATGAAAGTCATCATCACTTTCCCAGCAAATCAAGCACATGCAGATTGGGCGCAGATAACGGTCTGACGTTCTCAACATCAAAATCAAATTTTATGCATAAAAGATGCACGATACAAAATAATTCAATTGTTCTTACTAATAACGCTATTCAAATGACACACAGCAGGCGTGATTAAGGATTTCGATATTCTGCATCACTCACTTCCAATAAACTGATAGGCTATATTCCTATTACAGCCAAGCAAATTATGTACATCACAACATGTCTATAATTCAACCATATTGCAAAATGTAATTCAAACAATTATTAACCATTCCTCTTCTAGACTACTGTAACATGATATATATCAATATAAATAAATCGGATGACGTAGTCGTATGAAATATACAACATTCTTTCTAAAAACCCATCGTCGGTCACAACACCAAACAATCGTATAGATATACGTAATGACTTCGCAGACTCAAGTTTTATCTTGTCTTATTCTTTTGAATACTGTCATCAGACAATATAAAACTAAGTTGAAAACTTCAAACATGGCATAAAAAACAGTGAAAAATTAAATAATCAAGCTTTTGCATTGATTCAAAGAACAATTTCAACACAACTAAATATGATAAACTGTGGAATCTTCTTCCAAAATATATAAAAATGATCTCCTCTTCATAAAAATTCAAATCACACCTGAACATTTATTTACCAAAGAATAAATACACTATCTTCTCCACCTAGATATTCTAACTGGTGTTCTATACATTGATGGTTTCTTCCGTTCGATGTCGACCAAGGATGTACATCACAATCGCAATAATTTTCATGTTCTACAGCTTTTTGAATGAGGAGGAACAATCTCTCCTGCAGAGCGTGCAAAAATAGTCAGAACCGGGTGTATGTAGGGCGGTCAGTGCGCATGGCGGTCGTGGCGTGATCTGTGCTCAGCAGCCAAGAGCTGTATCTGCTCCTTCCCAGATTAAAAAAAGCGACTCTTCACACTATGTCTCCAAAGTGAGCGGTCAAGAGCAAGTTCTTCTTAACTCACGAGGTCAATGCCATCTCTTTTGCAAACGTATTTGTACCGCAAGTATGGTTTGCTTATCGGTCGACTTTCTAACTGCAACATACCATAGAGTAGACCTTCCGGAATACGACCATTTTCCATTTTGTAGACATGAACAAGCCACCGCAGGCGGCGCTGTCGTAGTGTGGTGAACATGCTCTGTGGATCAGCTTTTGAAAGCACTTCTGCATTAGTCACTCTGTCCGTTCACGATATTTTCAACATACAACGGATGCTTCGTAGATGGAAAGCTTTAGCTTTCGTTCGTGTCTTGCGTGGATGGTCCAGGTTTCACTGCCGTACAGCAAAGCATTTAGTACGCACGCGCTGTATGCCATCACCTTTGTATTTACATTCAACTTGCGTTTATTCCAAACACGAGAGTTTAATCGGGACAGAATGACGGCTGCCCAACCAATTCGCTTATCAATCTCTGTGTCTATCGAAAGGTTACCGCAATGATTGAACCAAGATATAAAATGATATACTGGTTTAAGCTGACAGTTTTTACAGTGATGATTGGAGGCGATAGGGTCTCTTGACGAAGGACGTTGGTCATGCTCATGCTGACTGATGCCCATCAATTCATTAGTGACTGGTGGTTCTCTTGGGAGTGAGGAATAAAGGCTACTTTGTCGGCAAACAGCAGGTCACAGATTAGCACATTCCGTGCTCTCAAACAGTTTAGGTTAAGAAGCTGGCCATTACTTCGCGTGCGTAGGTGAATGCTTTCTGTCCTCGTCCTAAAAGCGTATTTCAGAAGCAGAGAAAAGGGAATTCCGAACAGTGTGGGAGCAAGAACACATCCTTGTTCGACGCCTCGGCGAATTTCGAAGGCTTGTGAACTAAAACCGTCAAGATGACCTGAGCCCTTCATGCATGAATGGAACGTTATAACGAGTTTGAGCAGCCTTGTGAGCCAGCCTATCAGATCAAGCATTCTGGAAAGACCCTCACTGCTAATGTAATCGAATGCCTTCGCTAAATTAATAAAAACGGCGTATAATAGCGTAATCTGTTCCCGACAATTTTCCTGAAAGCCGCAATACCGACTCTAATATTGTACTTCGTCAGGAACTGTATATCGAATATAGACTTTTTGAACATCGGCCATCATAAAAACGAAGGAAAATGCACACTTGTGTCTGAGATCAATTTTAAGAAATTTTTCACCATACGTCACGATTTTTAAAATCACTACCCACTTGTAGCGTGACGCCAGATGGACGTAGGTTACGTTTTTTGCAAATGCGTGGCATAAAACTAACTCCGGCGCCGGTATCTACGAGAACGTTGAGTGTATTTGACGCAACGTAGACGTACAGGAGATGACTAGCGTGTATGCTAGGAGCAGTCGTCGACAATAACAACTGTCACCTAGTTTTCCGCACTCGGTGGCAGTACCAGCATTATATTGTTCACAACCTGGAGAGCCAGTTACGCGCTACATTGTCGAACCGATGGTGGTGATAGCAAAGCCAATTTCCATCGCAAAGACGAAAACGGCTCCTGCATCTAGATTGATTCCGATGTGTAAATTAGAACGTTTCGACCGTTTCATATTAAAAATAGTGTGCTGCAAGAATGAAAGCTCCTTTGTTCATGTGGCCACGGTAGCTTCAAGCTTTAAGATGTGACTCACATCTGATACCTAATTAACACTGGTTTTTGTCAAAGCGTTCATAAATTTTATCTGATATTTCAACCAGCGTGTCACGACAAAACTTCGTCAACGGTCGCTGCAAGAATGGCAGTGAGGCAGAGGGCCAAACAGTTCAGCTAGATTTGCTGCAAAATAGTATCGTCTAACTTTTTATTGTCCACGAGGTAACACGTGTGACGTGATGAATGTGATGGTATTCGATCCCCCAGTTATACACCGACAAGCATTTGTTTCACCCTGCATCATCAGAAGCCATAGTGCGATTAAACACAACAGCCTTGTGGATTTTATGTGGTGAACGGGAGGGCATGTGATCGTGAACGTCTAGTAATTATTTTGCTATGTATGATGCTAATTGTGACTATACGAAAGAAAACATGACATCATTCTTTGTAATTCGTCGAAAACGAAACATAATAATAATAAAAACATGCCCTCAATCTGCATGAAACGAACGTGCGGATTAGCGGGGTTAAATGCTGGAGTGTTCTGGCAGATAACGTTCGATTCTGAATCGGATATGTCAGTGAGTTATACTACATTCTGTCAAAGAAGCCAAAAATATGGGAGTTCTAAGCGATAAGTGGAAACGGGCTCAGCTAATATGATGTGGATAAGTACGAAAATATAACAGAAAATTGTTACAGTAAAATCGGACAAAAGAACGAACTCACTGTGAGTAAAAATGTTATGTTTTAATGCAAATATTCACAAACAAAATTATTTCGAACTCCGAAATGTGGCGCGTCCGGTTGATGAAGAACGATGAATCGCGATGCTGAAAAATGCAGCGACACGTCATTTTTGCCGTAAAACGTTGTTTCACAGCCAAATAACAATGCAGCATCAGTGAACAAAGCAAAAACTGTTAGCGTGCTGAAATGTATACTGTGTAATATAGTGATTAGAAAAAGCATCAACGGACCTGAAAATTAATTTGAAAAGAAAGTGAAATTAGAAATTGCTACAATTCTTTTCTTTCAATTCACACGCAACATTCTAAACACTCATATTTTATTGATCTGATTTATTCCATCCTCCGTACATGGGTCAACGAGCCCGTGCTTTCTACAAAATAATCATGGCAATAGAGTGTTTAAATGCCTACCCCCGAAAATATCTTGCTTCCCATTTCGACTTGGTCAATCATCGCACGTTGACACTGATATTTGATACTGATAATTTATCATTTGGGTGAAAAGAAACGTCAACATTCTTTTCAAATTAATCCGAAGCGAAGGCACGTGATACAGCCCCCTGGATATCCATAATCACGATGCTGTTGCTCAACAAATGAAATTCAAAAGAATTGCGAACATATGAGTAGCTTTTAGCCACTACCAGGCATGTGCAAATTGAAATATAACTTGAACATCACACAACTCTTTTTTTTCTCGATAGAAGCGTAGGAAGCAATTTCCATGTGAGGTACATCATAATATGTCAAAAGCAGTACCCGCAAACTAATAGCTGACGAGAAATACCCTGAAGTTATAGTGACCGACTCATTGAAAACAAAAGCTGATTCGACGAATATTGCCGATACAAACCATTTTCTGTGGGCAATTCATAGATCATTTTCCGTTATGAAATCTGACTTGTTCAAGATATTATATGGCACGTACATCAGACCCATCATTGAGTATGAACTTCCAGCTGTTTATCCACTAACTTCGGGAGAGTGTAATGCGCTGGAGTGAGTGCCACGTCATGAAAAAAGTTTGTTCTCGGCATTAATTCATTGAGCTAAAAA